>BGPR01010180.1:27410-53742 GCA_013235015.1 Araneus ventricosus
TGTGAGTAGTAAAGTAGTCCTACGCCTTTAATATCAGCGGCCTGTTTGAAAAAGACTACCTCCCGTCTTTTTTTAAAAGAGTAATTCATGTCTTAAAACGATGACCGTCTTAAAATACTTCATATTTGTACAGTGCGAGAATTTACTGGTCATAAATCCAATGACTAGATAGAGATGCGATTACAAATTCCCCTTACAAAAACTACAGTAAATAGCAAAAGCATCTCGTATCTAAACAGATTTCTTTGTTCCTTTCAATCTTACCTTATAGAAACAGTAAGCAGCAAATAAATAAATAAAAAAATAAAGCAAATGACGTAGACCTGAGAGGAAATGGGTGTGGATGAAATTAAATCGACAAATGAAATTGGGAAAAAAATTACATGAATGCATGCCAGCAATTGTTAATCTGGCCTTGAATGAAAATACAAATGAATATTTTGGTACACATATTTATATCAAAATCGGCCAACACTACAATTCCACTTTCTATCACTATACAGAAAGAGATTTCAAAAAATATATATAAATTTCATTACGGATGTAACTGGCATTCCACACGTTTCCGCAACTTGATCAAGGACAGGTACATGCCTGTATTAGAAATCCCTCCTCCTATGTCACAAAAAACAAAGCTAAAGAATCGCGCAAAAAGTGAAAATCCGGTGTTCACATATTTTTGTCACTTTCGTAAAGTTGACAAAATTCCCCGATAGAGAAGAAATTGGCGTAAAACCCTCTACATTTGTCATGAAAAATATACTATTACGCTTCTGAATGTCACAAATAATTCCGATTACAAAAGCTTATCTTTGCCGAGTTTGTTTTGCACAAGGATTGCACTAGCAGGATAGAAATCCGTCGTAAGGAAATTCCGAAAGAAATATATCCTTCGAAACCTTCAAAAAGTGAAAATCCGGTGTTCACATATTTTTGTTACTTTCGTAAAGTTGACAAAACTCCCCAAATTCCCCGATAGAGAAGAAATGGGCGTAAAACCCTCTACATTTGTTACGAAAAATATACCATTAGGCTTCTGAATATCACAAATAATTCCGATTTCAAAAGCTTATCTTCGGTGAGTTTGTTTTGCACAAGGATTGCACTAGCAGGATAGAAATCCTTCGTAAGGAAATTACGAAAGCAAAATATCCTTCGAAACATTCTAAAAGAGAGCAAGCAGATTAATTAAGATTTTATTAATAAGAAAAGAAAAAGCATTATAATGCAAAAACATTAGTAATCTCGCGCTTAATATCGGTTTTTACGAACGCAGAAAGCACGTTTTACTATAATAGCCGCAAGACCGATTTGTGGTAATATAAAGTCAGATAAAAGAAACATAACTCGTTCTTTTACGAAAGTAGCGAAACAACCACTAGCTGTTTACGAAGAATCCATTATGTTCTTAATTACGCGATTTATTACATACGGATGTTGAACAAACAAACAAACAAAAAACAAAAACGAACTTTTTAAATGCAGAATTGATTGAAACTGGCTATATTCAATACATCTTAATGCAAAGAGGATATTTTTTACAGAAAAATATTTCGGTCACTTCAGTATTTTCAGAAACAATTCCTTCTTCAATGGAAGCTCACAGGAACTTGCGAAACAATGCTATCGTACAGGTGGCTGCATCCCGTATAAACGTAATATTTAAAGGAACGTCTGAAATTCGGTAAGAGGAATCCTCCAAACTGCGATTCTCCTCACATATGGCATTTTATTTAGATATACTGTTTAGCAACGGAATCGAAAACCCTCCACGCTCTTGCGCATGCGCCGGGCGGAGTTATTTTTCATCAAAATAGGGGGTTAGTGAAGAATGGAAGGGTGATGCTTACATTTTACTGAGCGTGATCTAACAAAGAACTCCGGAAATGCGCTCATTGACACATTGCCTGACACCCTTTTCTGGTGTAAAATTGTCCAAAAGTGGTAGTCTCGGAATCCGCTGCTGAACAGTAACTGCATTTGTTGAAATATATCAAGAATACATGGTTTCTGAAACGCACTATCTATTGTATGAACGATCTTGGTCTGCAAAAGCACGAATGAAAACGAACATTTCTAAAATGTCGTCGCTTAACAAGCACCAACTATTCTCTATTTTCCACATTTTAAGAGGAATGGAAAAACGGAATTTTCCGCAACCAATAACGAATACTTCCGATTTTTGCAATCTCATGTTCACCACATGCGATTGGTTGCGGAAAATTCCGTTTTTAATTCCTCTAATAAAACAAGTACGCGATTATACAGACCGACAGACAGTGAACCCTTTGGCCCGAAATTTGATACGGACCTGCATTCATGATAATAAAAACTGTGTACCAAATTTTATCCATTCAAGTTTTTGAGTCGTATTGTTCACATGAACGCAGACAGACTTCCCCGTGGACGGATTTTTTTCCAAAATTTGATAGACACCTACAAATTATGTGTCAAGATCACATACCAAATTTCATCCCTGTAGCTCTAATAGTTTTCGAGTTGTGTTCACAGACAGACATAATTCCAAAATTGTGTTTTTCGTACTCAGGGAGGTCTAAAACGTGGAGATTCGTGAAAATCTCGAGTTCAATTTTTTGACGATTACAATACTTTTCTCTTTGTATACCGCGTATACGAGAAAGTAAAAATGTGGTAAATCGAGATAGGTAGTGTTGCTGGTTAGGCGCCGATGTAAGCCTCCCTCCATTATCATTACGACTTCCGATTGTGAGGTTTCCTGAAAAGCAGTATTTTACATCTAGCCCACAAGCTGATAGTAACGGGTAGAAGCATTGCGCAAAAGGGGGAAACTTATCCGCGGAATGCAGTTAATGACTATGCACTGAGAAAAACTGTCTTGGATACAGTCGAGCAACGAATTGAATATATTTTGAAGCGTGATGGACATCATCAATAACCTTTCATAAGAAACCAATTTTAGAGCTTATTAAAGCGTTATACTAGTGTGCATAGTGAAAAACAATTCATTCATTAGATCCTTTCCAAAAGCCCTTGGCAATAATCATTTCATCTACAATCTCTCTACAGCTGGTTAAGCGACGGAAGTATAATTAAACCCATTCAGTTGCAATGCTATGGAAAAAGACTGGATTCTCGCACAATCGATCGTTAAATTGTATGGATTGGTGTATCTATACTTATAAAAGGCAATGTTTGTGTGTGTGTTTGTCTGCGATGTCCACACGAATCTATCGCACTTACAACCATGAAATTTGGCAGACAGGTAGTCGTAATGGTGACTGAATGCACCGCGAAGCCGAAATTTTAAAATTTATTCTAGAATTTTTTTTATTTAATATTTTGTGTTGTTTTGGGTGATTTTTCGCACTAATTTCTCAATAGCATGGTTTCGGATAACTGTACGACAAAAATAGATACACCATTGGAAAGAGCACGCGATTTCCGTTCTAATGAAGTTAGTTTCGAATTTCTAACGTAATTTACTAAAGTTTTAGAAATTTTTAAAAAATACCCTGTTTTGGCATCAAGATGTTGCTTTTGATTTTAAATTTGTTGCATCCGACTTTCTAATAACACTATTAATTTAAATATTTTTTCAGCTTATAACTAGAACGGTTCTGTCGGATTTAAAACAAGAATGGTTAAAATATCTTTTCCCGTGTTTTTTTTAATTAATTTTTTTCTGGACGGTTGAGTTATTTTAATGGAGAGAGTTCCTCGCGCAGCACTTCTTCGGAACGCAGCTGGCTATTTGATTGGCTGAAGGGGTGGTGACGCCATAACCTTGAATTTGAATAACTGATTATTATTTGCGGCAGTATCTTAACGTATTTATTCATCTCGCATACTTAGCTTGCTAATAATTTTCAGGTTGCAATTTTTTAATATTGTTTTGGATTAACTTTTCTACAAATAAAATGCCATTACCGCGAAAAAAAAAATAAGCGGGAAAATCAATAAAGTGTATCTTTTGTTTTGATTTTGCTTTCAAAATTTGTTCATGTCATTGTGGGCGGTTTTTTTTCCCCCCTCCATTTTGTTGAAGTCCTGATTCCACGGGCAACGCCGTGCGCGTACTGCTAGTTGAAGATATGAGAAAGAGAATCCATTGCGATGAGAAGACTCAAGTTTGATAAATTTTGCGGTTCTGATTATCGATTCCGCAGCGGTTTCTGCCGTGGTCTGCATAGGAATTAACTTTTGCCGACTTCGTTTAACTTCATCTGGAATGCAATGCAGTTCTGTAAGTTCCCTCCCAGAGTAATTACCATTCCAAAAGTATCATTGCATCTAGTCTTTGAAAATTAATATGACTAGTGGTCAAAATAAGAAGGTGAACAATTCAAAATTTTTAAGATAATTCAATCGTGAACTCGGAAGACGGTTCCTTCTGGATAACCGAAAATATTCTTTTCCTTTCTAACAGAAATGCGATTCTAGAGAGTTGGAGTTTTGCATAATAAATATCACCAATGGAAACACCTTACTTAATACTTTTGCGTAAGTATAAAGATAACAATAAGTAATAACAAAATAGTAATAAGCAACGATAATTTTCAATTAACACAAAATGAATCAACCATTCAAGAGGTAAATCAAAGATTTTTTTTTTTTTTTTTTTTTTTTTTTGAAAATTTTGATTTTCAAAGATGAAATAGGCGCCATTTTACAGTGCATAAAAATTTATTTAACTGATAAAATAGTCCAAGTCAATATCTTGCTGCAAACTAAAAAAATAATAGCGGGCGATATCCTTTAGTATTGCATTTTTTATAAAAATATATATATATATATATATATATATATATATATATATATATATATAAATTAGGCCTTCCCTCAACCAGGGATTTAACGAATATTCGGCTGGCAGAATACTAAGCAGATATTAGGCTGCATATTTTCAAGTTAATAATCTTTTTAAAAAAAAAAAATGCGGTAATTTTTAAATCATTATATTCTGAAAATTCTATTCATGGTCACCATTTAATTTTTATGTTCAATTTATTTTACTAATAATAATTCTTTTGATTGAGTTACTTATTTGTTTTTAATAAAGAAATGCTTAAAGCAAAATATATTTATTTAATCATAGAAAATCTCATCAATCTTATATACTTAATAAACATTGCAAGAAAAGGTTAAAAAAAAAATGCTTTAGAAATAATTTTATTCCAGGTAATGATAAGAAATAATATATATAAGTAGTTTTTAAAAACACACACATAACACATGCTAGCATTGCCAAGCCAGGAATCTCATATCACTTACCCGATTGCCTACCCAGTTCCGTACAGACAGGAAGGGATCGGTTATCGGCTGTATCGGATACAAAAGTATGAAGTAAAAGTATCAGGTACAAGCACGTATCAGTATCAACTTGTTCCTGATACAGCAAAACCGTGTATCAACCCAACTCTAGCCAATATGATTTGTGTTGCTGAATTTTGGCCGAATATTCGGTTTTCGGCCAAATCGCTATTCGTTACATCCCTACCCCTCAACCATCCTTAACACATTAAGTGCCATTTGTGTCCAAACGAATACAACACATGCTATCCTAATCGACCACTTGTATTACTTCGGATACCGTTTGAACTGATAATACAAGTGTGCTCTGCCAACTCCTGTGAGCAAATAACAGCAGACCATGAAGAAACTTTTTTTTTTTTTAAATACGGCGGAGCTCAATGTGTTAAAACTAATATGGATGCCGATATGTCAATAAAAGAAATAATATAAATATAAAACAAAAGTAAAAAAAAGAAAGAGTATAAATAAGAAACAAAAGATTTAAACAATAACGATAACAATACAACTTTTTGCGTGCTCAACGCAGCAGCCTCAAGTGATTGCATCAACAGAAAATTATAAAGATTAATATTACAAAAAAAAACCTAAACATATAATTTAGAATGTAAAAGAAAAATATTCAAATTGGAAGGAATGAACGAGAACTTGAATGACGAATTTTCAAAGGCCACTCGCCATCGAAGTTCTAAAAATGGACAAAATTTTCTGTCAAGGGTAAGATTATAAATCAAAAATATGCCCTTTGATTGATGATGACCCTTGATGCTGTTGCGTTGAGCACACGAAAAGGTGTTTTGTTATCGTTATTGTTTAAATCTTTTGTTTCTTATTTATGCTTTCTGTTTTTTACTTTTGTTTTATATTTCTATTATTTGTTTCTGTATTATATTAGAAATAGCTGCATATACGCCTTACTATATAATACAAAAGAGCTTTAATCAATTTATGACAAATTAATTAATATTTTTGTTAAATATAACCGTCAATAAAAGAAACGCACATATAAGAAAAAATCTTTACTAACCTGATTTTTTCCCTTGAGGAGCAAGACATTGGTAACTCGCCCGAACGATATTCCTAGATGAATAATCTCAGTTTCTGTCGCATCGGTGGCCACATTTCTGATATGAACAACACGAGAAGGTTTTCCAGTTTGGGTTTTGTCCAATTTGACCTAGACATTGGAAACAAAAGAAACGCGCGGCGATGAATCAATCGACAAAAATACCAGTCGCGTTAATAAGCATTAACAATGGCCAGTCCCATTTTCGGTTATTTAGATAGAGATAACGTTTGTAAGTTCACGGTCAGAGACTCACCTTCTTAGCATCGTTGTTGTTTTCATTGTCATTAGTGTCGGGGCTCATGGCATTCCCGTTGCTGACAGCGCCGCCGCTTTGAGAGAGGAGTTCATCTGTTCCACGCTGCAATAAACGAAATTGAAATCAGGATCACACATAACTTGGCGATATCTTTCACATTAAACCGCCTCTAAAGATAGGGTTGCGATAATTGCCAAGTATAAAATAAGGGACGCTTAAGTACTGAACAAATAAAATATGAAAAAAGTGGGTAGGTAATGGCTTATTTTACTCTGATAATCTGATAAAATGAACACGTAGAACAACGAAAAAGATGCGAGGGTAATCCTTTTTAGCGCAGACATATTTTAAAGGTGATTTTGTTTTCTTGGTTATATAATTATAAAAGCGGGCGCAAGTCATTTTGAAATTACAATGGCAATACACAATTGCTTCAATTGTCTCCACTGACAATCTGTTTCTTTCGTCCGACCATTCAGTTGACATTAGGGAAAATATTTTCTTCATGTTTGCATTGTGGGCTGGAATGACATATATATTCGCATAGCTTTATTAGACGACTTCTGATCAACACAAGGGAAAAAACGGGATTGAGTAGTGAAATACGGTGACAGTCACGTGTACACAGGACGCATGGTGACCCTAACTACAGATCAACAGTAATGATTGCAATAGGATTTAAAAAAAAAATGGCGGAGGCGGTTCAAGGGACATAAAGCTAAAGATGCCTAATTCGTTTGCACATAACATCTCAATGGATAAAATACAACTTATTAATGCTCAACTGTTAATAGATTACTTACTTCAATGTTCAATTACCAAGTCAAATGATTAAGTTGAAGTAGACAACCCAAAAAGAACATTTGAATTAATCCATTAGGACCGTTCAAGGGACATAAAGCTAAAGTATGCCCAATTCTTTTACACATAATATCTCAATGTATAAAATGCAACTTGTTACTGTTCAATTGTGAAGCTATTACTTATTTCAATGTTCAATTACCAAGTCAAATGATTATGATGAAGTAGACAACCCAAAAAGAACATTTGGATAAATTCATAAGGGGGGAAAAATCTTTCGAAAGATCTACGTATTTTAATTTACCAAAATAAATCGAATGCTTGACTTGCTTAAACTCATAACACACAACGAAAACATCTTCATCGATCAGTCCCATGGAAACAACTTCAAATGCCGTAATGAGCAAAGATTTACCAAGAAATGTTTGCAGTTAATTTTAAGTTGGACCAGAGTACCACGTGACAATTTAAAAAGGTTGAAGGCATAATGAAATAAAGAAAATGTCCGAGAAAATTTGTATGACTTCAATATCAGTTTCTTCCCAGTAATGCCAACACACAAAAAACAAACAAAAAAAAAAAACGTTTTTGTAAATAATTCTCCCGAAAAAAAATATGTAGATTCCCAACTAGATAAATGCGGGAGTTTCCAATTTAGCTTCTAAATTTCAAGTTAAAATAATACTGGCACTGTGCTGTAATATCACTAGTCGTTGTAATGGAATGGTCTTTATAATGTGTGGTCGTTATAACGAGCGTCGACTGTATTTTCATTTCCGACTAAATTACTGTGTGTAAAATATTTTCGCGGCCCCTCCTGACCACATTTCTTGAAGAAAAGCATTATAATTTTTATTGTAAAATAAATTTCTTTGAATTAAGCGACCCACAAAATTTTTCTCGCTACCCCCAGAGGGGTCGCGACCCACTGTTTGCGCACTACTGTTTCAAGCAATAGTCAATAAGTCCACAATAAACATTTTGAACGACTACTGCAGTCCATTAGAAATTCCAGTTACTTATTTCACGATCTAAACATCAGTAAACCAACCGTAGGAACCATAAGTCTCTAAAATAATTCTTAATATTTATAATGGGATGTCACGAATAGTGATTTGGCCAAATACCGAACATTCGGCCAAATTTAAGGCCCAATACCTAATTTTTAAAAACATTTTACTCTTGATCCTAAATGGAATATTTTTCAAATTTTAAATGAAAGATTAAATAAAATTCATTTTTTATTATTTGTATAATATTTAAAGAAATGTTAATACCTTTATGTATATTTGTAATATTCTAAATACCTTAATTCCAATAATAAAGAATGAGAAATCCTCATCATTTTGAGATTGCTTCAAAGAAATAAAAGATTACTCATTGCAGAACATAACAATGACAAACACAGAAGAAAATTGAATAGATAAAATTAAAACTACCAGAAGTAAATTCTTAATTTGATAAAGAACTTTTAATAGGTTGTAAAGTGGGGGAAAATGCAGCAAAATTTAAAAGGTTGGCAAAATTAGCAAGATAGTACCTTTCAACACCTGCAAGCATTATATAGTGACCATTTATTTTCTGAAAATAGTTGCCGAATATTTGTGACATACACAATAAGGACTCAATATTAAGTAAGTTTAAATAGACTATATCTCGAAACTATAGTTTTGGACTTTTGCTTGAACGACGATTATATTATATTTTCTGGTAAATGAAGTTTTCTGAAATTAAACTCGCTTCTTCGTCGTTTTTAGACAATTATTTCCGACAGTTCAATTAATTAGTATTTTTTATTAATCCTCAAAGTATAATCTATCGGAGCAAAATATTACAATGAAAGAGAATTTTAACCTTTCAGAAAAGAAAGAGGAATTCCCAAGCTTTTCAAAACTCTGATTGGTATGTTAATGTCCGTATACACGATAGATATAATACAACAGTTTACGGCAAGAAACCCTTGTCATCTAGTTATTGTTTAAAATGGTATCGAAAAATTGGATATATATATAAGCCGTATTACTCCCACTTGGGTTTTCACCCCCCCCCAAAAAAAAACTGATTTGAAATCTGTTCCAATCGGATACAATCCTACATTAATTATCAGGAATAATTATTTTACACATCACTACACTATTGTTCCACTCAATATCATTTCTGATAGTTAAGAAGGTTAAGAGAAGGCGCAATCGAGAACACTGCACATTTCTCCACGCCACAAAGGAGAAGTTCTCAACCTGTGGTACGCGTACCCAAGGACCAGTTGGGGGTACGCAAAATCAAAGTTGTTAATGGCGGAAACCAGAATACATAAAGGGTTTTAAAAAGCTACAGAATTTTACTTTTCCAAGTGAATACTTGCTATTTAACAATTATACCACTTGAGCAGTTGATTATTCCAAGTGTAATTTTTAGCTAGTTTAAATTATTACAATACTGGTTTCATTTTCTTTGTATTTGAACTAACACTACTGTGGTGTATTTCAGCATATTATGAAGAATAGTAGAGCCTTCTTTATCAAAAATAATATGTTTATTGGACGTCTGCCACGGCACAAACATGTAAAACAAACACATACACTTACATCACAAACGTTACAATCACCGACTTATATCGAATTCCATGTTGAATTCATCAATATTCTTTTCCATTGCTAGGCAACGTTAGCAAAAGACAAACATATCGTTGCCATACAATTTTTGTAATCTTTAGAAAAGAATTATGCCAAACGATATTTTTAATTAATTTCTTTTATGACCAAACGATTTTTTTATCTAATTAATTTCTTTTCTTCATTTATGTTAATAATTCTACAAATATATATTTTTATTCGTTACGAATATTACACTACTTTAAAAATGGAACAAAAAGTAAAAACAGAAATAAGTTCCGCAAATGATATCAATTACAGTCATTTCACTCTTAAGCCAATCTAAGCCCTCAACATTATTGATAAAAACTTCTTTGCACAGACGGAGAATTGGGAAAAGGGATTTGGATATTACAGTAGGGGGTACGCGAAAACAAAAATAATAATCAAGGGGTACACGAAGTAAAAAAAAGTTGGGAACCCTTGCTCTATGGCAAATCGAAAAGGGCGGGAGGTTACGATAGCTATTTCCGATCTTGCAAACGAAGTTTTAAAAAAATACTGCGGTTTTCGCTCAAGGGAGAAGAGAGGGGAAGGACAAACAAAACGTCACTTGTCTAATAGTTTGAAAGTGAGGCGAGTTCAAGTGGTTCACGCTCCCAGGAAGTAATCACGTGGCAAATTATGTGCCAATAAAATAAAAAAAAAAACGAGCATTGCCAGGAAGACTGCAATGGCAAGCAATGCCACGAAGTATACAAAGAGAAAGTATTGTAATCGTCAAAAAAATTCGAACTCGAGATTTTGACGAATCTCCACGTTTAAGACCTCCCCGAGTCCGAAAAATACAATTTTGGAATTACTGTTCAGCAACGGATTCCGAGACTACCACTTTCAGGCGATTTTACACCGGAAAGGGGTGTCAGGCAATGAGTCATATGAGCGCATTTCCGGAGTTCTTTGTTAGATCACGCTCAGTAAAATGTAAACATCACCCTTCCAGTCTTCACTTTCCCCCTATTTTGATGAAAATAACTCTGCCCGGAGCATGGGCAAAAGCGCGTAGGGTTTCCGAATCCGTTTCTATACGATATGTCTGTCCATCTGTCTGCGAACACGATAACTATTAGAACTACAGAAATGAAATTTGGTATGTGATCTTAACACATAATTGGCAGCAAACAAATTTTGGACAAAATCCGTCTACGGGAAGTCTGTCTGTCCGCGTTCTTGGGAACACTATAACTCAAAACTTGAATAGCTAGATGGATTTGCTACACAGTTTTATCATCAGGATTGTAGATCCGCATACTTGGAAACACACTAACTCCTTAACATAACGACTTCGATATATGAAATTTGGTATGTGGTTTTCTAATCTTAATTGTAGACAATATCTTCTAAAAGAAATGGCCAAGATGAATGAAATTTCGTATGTAATCTTAAAACGCTTTCCCCAATCTACGCACCAGAGGGAGTGGTTTCCCCTAAACTTTCTCGTATACGGCCAGTAGTGTGGGATGGGTAAACACCCAGTTGGTAGGTAAATATTTTTAGGTTATAGGCCTGGGTATTTTGAGAAAAAAAATTATGAATGGCGATTTACAATGAAACATATAAAATTTTTCAGTTCTCAAAAACTTATTATTAAAATTATATAAACTTATTACTATCAATATAGTATAAACTTATTATTTTAAAGAGTTATTGTGTTCACAATTTTGCGATTATACAGATCGACAGACAGTCAACCCTTTGACGGACTTAGTCCAAAATTTTATACGGTCCTACATTCATGATGATAACACTGTGTACAAAACTCTATCCATCTAGCTATTCAAGTTTTTGAGTTATAATGTCCACTTGAACATGAACCGACAGACTTCCTGTAGACGGATTTTGTTCAAAATTTGATAGAAACCTACAAATTATGTGTAGAGATCACATACCAAATTTCCTCCCTGTAGCTCTAATAGTTTTCGAGTTATCTTGTCCACAGACAGACATAACTCCAAAATTGTGTTTTTCGGACTCGGTGAGATGTAGAAAGTGGATATTCGTCAAAATTTCGAGTTCGAATCTTTTGACGATTACAATACTTTCTCTTTGTATACTTAGTATACGCCCTCCCCACCCCCATCGAGGAAAATACTTGTACGGAATATTCAACTGTAGTTGATAAATAATAATCTTGCGATAATTTGAGACCAATTTCATTACACTCGTCCCCCCCCCCATACAGCAGGTCGTGCCCCCTGTCGGGGAAACTCTAGCGCCATTTCTGCACTGGAGCGTTTTCCCCAACTTCGTGAGTACTACAAGTTCTCGCGGGGTGTTTTTGTCCCTCGCGTGGGTTAGTCATATGCGAGAAAGTTTCGGGGAGGCTACTCACGCTGGTTTAAATTTGCTCTTAAAATTTAAATGTTAAAATAAAAAGAATAATGCTACTTCCTTAAACATATCATTCCTTATTATACTGAAGGATACTTATTATGTTTGCTGTTTGTATTTTAATGTATTGCATTAGTTTACTATTTTTATTGGAATTTTTTCTTCTCGCCGACTCGTCACATGCTTTACAACCGTTGGGAAAGCATGGTCGACGTGGGCAATTTTTTAAAAAAAACACCATTCTTTAAAACATATAGAAATAATGTTAATAACTTAAGCAAAGAGCTGCATGTCGCAATTTTCACACATCAACTACTGTTTTACTCTCCTATTAATGTTTATATTAGTTTTTTTCAGCAAGGTCCACTGGTATGCAGCTGTCAGTCCCGGAGATTATGAACCCTGAGTCCACGCGCTCCGTTGAACCCCAATCATCCCTGGTGTGTCTGTTTTACTCAAAAAGAATCCGCTTTGATATGAAATTTTGCGTATTTTCCATCCATCTAATACTGTAGAAAATCCTGCACCGACTATACGCGATTTTGCTGGTTCCTTTCTCAGTTTTTCTATTGATTAGTTTGAATTCAATTAAGAAGCGTATTAGAATATTTGTCGTTACATTTTCTGTCTGACAAGGTTGAGTAGAAACAGATCCCTCCTTACCATTACTTACAATGTTAAGATATTTTTGCAATGGAATATAGACAAATTAAGCAATGTGAACCAGGAGCAAAAGAGCCTTTCTCCAAATGCGACACGATGCATTTCAAAAAATAAACGAGGGGAAAAAAAAAAAAAAAAAAAAAAAAAAAAAAAAAAAAAAAAGATTCATCTGAAGACACAAATTTAAACTCCCATTATGAAGGTCCAATTCCAATCCCACGTGAAATAGCCCATGCAGTGGGATGCATGGGCTATTTCACAAAGTTGCACTGAACAAAAAATCCTGCATGCAACACAACTGCTACTCGCAGGCAAGTGTTCTCGAAACTTTTTAATGAGATGGTGCGAGGGAAAACTGACAGACTACTAACACCAGACCAGACAACGATTGGATTCACTTTTAAAAATAATCGATGAACCCTATTATCAAGATTAATTTGACAGTTCCAGTTTTGAAAACCATTCATGTCTACGCTGCAGGAAAATAAGATGGAGAACAATGTCCAGATACTGATCTCCGCCTCGAATTTTCCTAGCTCGCAACAATAATAGCAGGTGAATTATCAGTCAATTTGCACTTTCGTTATGGGTTACGATAACTCAGATATTTCTAAGCTGTTCGAGGAATGTGTACGTTTCAAGAACAGAAAAGGGGATCACTGAATTAGTCATCGCATATTGAATATTTATTACAACTCAAAAACGCGAGAAATGAAGTTAATAAATCAGAATATTAGTCAAGGTTTCAAATTCCAGTGTGATTTATTTTCAGAATAAATTAACATTCACGTGTTGGAATGGAAACCAGTTGTACTGCAAGATTGCGAATGCTAGTAGTAAATTTACTGCGCAGTAACATACCAAATGAACCAATATACCAATCAATTGACAATTCCAACTGACATTAATTTTTACTTTTATGCATCTTCACTTTCGAAGATCAGTTACTAATTTCATATACCACGTAGTAATAGCAACGTAACTGCCAACACTTATTAAGTTTTATTTCCGTTTACACCACGTCGATCAATTAACATCACATTTGAAAAAAAAAAAAAAAGTGTCACGTAAAACCGATTTGATAGTGAAACAAGAATATCCCCGTAAAAATCGCGCAAATCGATATTTTTTTTTTATATTCAGTAATGCCATGCTGCAAGAGGAGAGAAAAAGGAGGCGACACGTTTATATATCAAAAGTTCATAACTTGTAATAGGCTGGTTTCTATTAGGAATGTTTTTGGTTTTCCGAACAATGTGACATTTGTCTCGACAACAAATACAGTGAAACCTCTTCGAACGGCCAATTTTTCGTGGCACGGATTTTTTGGCCCATACACCTAATGTTAAAATAACCCCTAGCAACGGCCACCCAACCCCTCTGAACACAAAAAAGACGGATTTTTTTCTTCAACTTTAATACAGTTTTTCCCTCCCTGGAGTGAAAAACAAGACCAGCAACAGTCACAGGCGAACTTGACATGTATTTAAATACTTTTCATTGGAAGGAAAAGGATCTGAAATGATCATGTTTCAAGAATACGTCGATTCACAAGGTACAGAATGGAATAACTTTTCCACTTACAACTAAAAATGGCATCTAGAAAGAATCACACTTTAAGTTGGACAAAAGCTACCTCTGTAGCAAACGAAATTGATATTTAGCTTGAAAGCATGGAAGGATAGGAAACTATATTATCCATTAGGGATGCAACGAATAGTGATTTAGCCGAATACCGAATATTCGGCCAAAAATCAGGTCGAATACAGAATATTCGACCAAAAATCAGTCCGAATACGGAATATTCGACCAAAAATCAGTCCGAATACGGAATAATCGGCCAAAAATCAGGTCGAATACGGAATAATCGGCGGCCGAATATCTACTTTTTAAAAACATTTCACTTTTGATGGTAAATAAAATATTCCTCAAATTTTAAATAAAAAAATTAAAGATTAATAAAATTGATCTTATTATTATTTTTTATTGATTTTATTAAACATTAACACCTAGATGTATTTTTGTAGTATATTTTAAACACTTTAATTCTAAGAATAAGACAATGTGGCTTTCACAAATCTAAATAAATTATAATACTATAATTTTATCCATAGATACATTAGATTATATTCTTAAGATTTTTTTCTTTTTCTTTTTTTAGAAAATTTATTAAAACCTAAAAAGAAATGAAAAACTTGCTTGTCATCCTTTATATCTTTCACTTAACTATAACAAATTTATTTTCTCCAAGTCAGAATGTTAAGTCATTTCCTTTAAAATATATTAATTCTTCTTCACTTCTAAGTACCACCCAGTAAAACATTTCTCCTCTCTTTAACCTTTCAACTGAGGGTACTTTCTTATATATGTGATTTATAAACCACACCCTCAGTTAACGGGTTAAAAGTTATTTAACCTGATAATGCCCTCCTTAAAATTGAATAAATGTTAGGATATTTTTTGATAATAAGTGTATTGAAATGTAATTTTGCAATATTCTTCGTTAAATATACTTTAAAAAAATATAATCCTGAATTTATTCGGCCGAATATCTGTTTAGCATTCAGCAAGAGGGCAAGATTGCTCTTGCATCATAATTGCAGGTTTTAAAATGATAAATGTTAGATTTTTTTGGATAAAAAAAAATGCAATGAGATAATTCTGAAATATTTTTTGTTCTATTATTTAATAGCATATTTAAAAAAAATAATCTTGAAAATATTCAGCCTAATATCTTCTTAGTATTCGGCAAAAGGACCGAATATTCGCTACATCCTTATTGCGGACCATGTAAAAAAAAAAAAAAAAACTTTAATGCAGTTTTTCGTTAAAACCAACTTTTTTCGCTCTCTGGAGTGAAAAGCAAGACCAGCAACTGTCACACGCGAACTAGACATGTATTTAAATACTTTTCCTTGGAAGGAAAAGATGTATCGCAAAAGATCATGTTTCAAAAACACCTCGAATCACAAGGTACAGAATGGAATAACTTTTTCACAGAACAACTAAAGATGGCATCGCATTCATCTAGAAATAAATCTTATGAAAATGAAAAGGATTCTATATATATATATATATATATGTTTATTTGTGATATATTTTCCAAAGAAGGAAAAGACGCATCTCAAAAGACAATCTTGAAATCAAACAGCAAAACAGGGAAATGTTTTCAAACTATCAGATCATCAAATATATCACAAATACACATCTTAACACTCAATTCCATGGAAGAAAAATATGAGGCCTAATCTTAAAAACTACTGCAAAGCATTAGATTTTTTTTAAAAAAAATCATTAATGCTAGATCATAAGTTCAAGAATGCCAAAGAACGAAACTACTCCAGAGAAACCCGGCATTCCATTCATCAAGAAACATTTATATTTCCCACATCTCAAAGCAGGTCGAAAGCTGCCATAGCCCCAGAGGAAGAGAAGGAATTTTACCCCGGAGACATCGGATAAAAATCCTTCTACATTAAAGAGATTCATTTTAGATTCTTTTGAAATGTAAAAAAAGTACCTCACACTTTCTTCCCAAAGGGTTAAAAAAAAAAGGGGGATGACGATGTATCACTACTGAAATCTTAAAATCTCCCCCAAAGCATCGAGGCCCTTTTCAACAACCAGACCGTATTTGAAGAATGCCACGATTCACAGCGCACAAATCGAAACAGCTTTTCCTCAGAAACCGAGAGACGGCATCGCATTCATCCACGAATACTTCTTTTTGATGAATCTGCCATTACCTACACATGCATCCCAACGCTGTTCGAAAGCTGCTCCAGCCGCAGACACCAAGAAGGATTTTTAGCCCGAAGGCATCAAAACTGCGAAAACCCGTCTGTCAAGTGAAAGGATAGCTCCATAAATGAATGAAATCATGGAGAGATAAGGAATGGCTCGGTAAACAATGGATGCTAAAGCTGCCCACTCAACTGGAAGCTCATTACCATTTTTTACTAATTTGAAAGATGACAGCGTCTTTTAACTGTGGAACTCTTTGAAACGGATGCGATTGTTAAACGAAGCCTGGTGACAATACATCAAAAAGGAATGAGAAACAAAGAACATCTTTCAAACCTGTACAGACAAGCGATTTGTTTTTCCCAGCTACGTTCGTTATTCCACGCGTCTACTCTGGTTTGGGAGTTCTAGAACAATATTTGCGTGGTATTTTTTTGAGTTAAATACGTCACGAACGGGTCATTGTAAAATAAGATTTCCTTAACGCATCAAGACAGAAACTGAAGAAAAAAGAAAGGCTAAACAACTATTTTGGTAGATACGGCAAAAGAATCTGAATGGAACATTCATATTTTAAAAATTCAGAACCACAAGTTGTATTTTGATAGCGAAATTGATTTTCAAATTCTTAAGGAGTAAAAGCCAGAGAATACTGGTTATTAATAGCATACTCACCGACTGTCATAAAAATAACCGACTGGATAAATTAAAAAGGATTCGATTTATTATTTGCTACACTTTACCGGCCGCTAAATGAACCTACTGTACCTTCATAAGTATTATACAAGACTATCACTTTTGACATACAGGTCTATTTCGTCAATAAAAATTAAATAAGTGGAGACATAAATATAAAAATTATGCAACAAGGTCTATAACTGCACGAATCTCAATGACGCAAATAAAATTTGAACACATTCACAGCATTCAGCAGTTTTCATGTCATCGGTTTGCTCAACCCGATCAACACAATCGCAATTGGGCAGACACAGCCACGCAGTTCTCGAAAGTTAGCTGTTGCACCGGCAATGTAGGCGGATAAAAAGAGGGCGCTAGACAAAACGGAGCCTCGCGAAATCTAATATTAACGCAACTAAAATGAGACGGAAACTTAAGAACGCACACATGAGGTTCATATTTTCAAGGGACGGAACGGCAGATTATGAAATTTCAACACTTATTTTGCAAGATTCAACTCTCGGAAAAATTTTGACATTTCCGAAACGAAAATCAAAGTTGGAAGCTTTTGAAGCAAAAACATATGTAATCAAACCAAACGATAAATAATAGGAATTATCAGTGGATGAACATTTCGGCAATAATTCTGAGCGCGTATAGTTGGAAAAAAAAAATTTTTTTTAATACTAATTCAGGAACATGAAAATAACAATCGCGAAAATACGCACTTTTCTGAAAATAAAACGCTCGGGATTTTATGCATCTGACCTTGATTATCCAACACAGACAT
Organism: Araneus ventricosus; assembly: GCA_013235015.1. NCBI lineage: Eukaryota > Metazoa > Arthropoda > Arachnida > Araneae > Araneidae > Araneus > Araneus ventricosus. Next base: position 45,686 of record BGPR01010180.1, read on the forward strand.
GACAGCGGTTGCTTTTAACACACCCAAGTATGAAAAAAAAAAAATCACTAAGGAATTGAAACAAAATAAGATACTCACCATTGGTAGTTATTTAATGAAGCCAATTCTTAAAGTAATTCCCGATGACACAGTAAACAATCAGTGCTAGTTTTTTTGTTCAAATCGGCACTTGGGAGCGAAAAAGAGAAAAATTTCAACGAAACAAAAAGAGAAGGCGGCGAAACGTCACACAGGATGAAATCACACTCAACAGATGCTTGCACCGAACTCGGTCTGTAATCGAACACGATTGCTGTCACTGGAGAGCTATCCTAAATAGAAAACGCCTAGAGCAGAACTGTTAACGGAAAGGGAGAAAGCAGACTATTAAAATTAAATGCGAGGAGTTGTAATGAGAGAAATTTGATTGAAGTTAAAGGATCAGGGCGAATAGAGAACCGCGAGAAAGTTTCTCAGGAAGGAAAGTGAAAGGCGGCGGGCGTGCGATGGCGGCAAAGGGTTGCTCCAACTGCAGTTTTCATCGCCAACAATGCCCTTGAGGATGAAATGGAAACCCGCTTTCGCTTGCTTTCGGTATTTGCATTGAAAGTATGCGTCGTGCATGTACTTATTCATAAACCACAAGGTATCAATCAACCCCCTCTGTTCTGAGAGACGGATGGCAACAATGAAATTTCTGACAGACGGCTGTTTGCCTGCAACTTTAAAATTACTAATATAATAGCCCAGATCTGTCTCTTACCGATCCGGTAACGCTCTGAGGTGACGTCACCAACAATAAAATTCGCGCCATAGCACTGCGAGACGTTAAACAGCATTATTTCATTGTGAGAGAATCTAAAGTTCAATAATTTTAAATTTAAAAGAGTAATTGTCGTTCTAATTTCAAATTTAATAGCTCTAAAAGAGTGAAATAAAATTTGCTATCGATTGATATAAAATTTATCTCGCTATGATCAATAATTCCCGAGAAATTTTGAACTGTATTAATCATATTTCAAATTAATTTCCGTTTCTTAATAGAAAGTAGTAAATCGCGTCAGTGGTATATCATGCGCGTGATATAGTTTGGACGCCACGATGCATCTGATTATTTATTGCAATCGTGATGATATAATTTCGTAATATTTCTTTGGCAACGTTTGGAAAGCAGAGAAGTGTTTGTTTTGATTAGAATTTCGAAAAAGAATTCCTTCGAAATTTTAACTTTCGACTTACGTTTGACAAGCTGGGGATTTCATGGCTTATTGAATTAAAATAAAATTCTTAAACAAAGAAAAATACTTCACGCAGAACGTTGTTTACTAAGAGGTTTATTGAATAAAGAAATATTTAAATAAAAAATATTTCATGTCATAAAACATATGTTTATTTTATTTATTTTCAATCAATGTTAAACACTTCTCACGCATATATATTTATCTAAACATGTCAAATTTGACGGGAAATCTCTCGAATGAAGAGGCAATTTGCACCCGTCACACCATGTATACAATAATTTGTTTTCAGCTGTTTCTGTATCGTTTTAATTCCAAAAAATAAAAATAACAGCTTAATATAACATGAAATATTAAGATGAAAAATATAAAGTGAGGGACAGAGAATTAACGAGAGAGCTATATACTACATTTATACTTTTCATTGCCAAAGCATTTAAAAAATATTCCTAAATCAAGTCTACTAGGCATATGACTGCCAAAACAATTTGAAACCACAGAAATTTTTTTAAAATTTCATTCTGCTTGGCCATCCTACTGGAAAAAATTACGCCAGTGACAATACTAATAAATTTTCAAAATTGAATTTAAAAAATAATTGGAAAAAATATTGGTATAGTAAGAGATATATGTGATTATCCATTCGATATTTTATCATACAAATGTTCACCAATAAATGTAATCTGAAAACATTAATATGTTCAAAGGTATTACTAAAAGAAAATGGCAACCAAATAAATTTTCAGCTTGAAAATACTAAAAAACAGTTTGGCGCAATTTTACTTTTCGATATTTTTCTTGATTGAAATATTGATCGCAAAGAATATCCGATTGGGCAGATTCGATTTTTTCCTCCAAAAAATTCTGCAAGAGTGAATAATATTTTGTAAATTTAGGATTGTTTATCAAAATCCACAAACTTATTAAACACCAGCTGAATATGTTCCCTACTTGAATGTTCCCCCTCTACACATTAGATAAGTGGGTAATTATTATTATTTTTTTACTAATATCGAATCTATCCGACATTTTTTCCCCTTAGGGAAATTCTAACAAAGAACACTAAACGAGCGCAATGTTTGCGCGATAAACCGCCAAATGCTGGCAACCTTGCACCGAGCAGAAGAACGTGAGAATCTCTGCTGCGTCCGGTTGGTAGGATGCTGAGTTCATGTTAGCAGAACGACTGAAAACCAGTCAAGCTGACCAACAAACCCAACATAAACGCAAGAAAATTGGCTTCAGTCTGATGAGCAGATTCCCAAAGCATCAGAGGAACTAGTTCAAGTTTATAAATAATAGGGTCAGAGAATGATATTTTTCAAAACAGGTTTAGACTATTTGCAAACTATTTCTTAAAAACTGCAAATTTAAAATCATAAGCATTGCTAATTGCAACAAGATTCAGTTGTATTAATGGGACAAAACAAGAATTATAGCAATAGAATTTTTTTTTTTTTTTTTTTTACTGTTCTTGATTCTCTGAATTTTGTATTAAAAAAAGAAAAATAAGCTACTGTAAAAAGTTTGAGACACAACACTTACAGCTATTAAGATTTTTATTTTTTCCCATAGAATTCTTTTTACGAACGATCCAAAACCTTATAAAACTAGCAGCTATTAAAATCTAATTAGAAAAGCATTTTCCCCCTTCGGAAGAATTCCAAGAATCTGACGTTGCGTTAGGATGATCAAAAGGCTTAACATTACACACGGCAGTAATTGGAAACACGAAGGGGGAAGAAAAAATACTGTTCTCGAATTTCCAAGCAACTTTAGAACGGCTTTTATTTATTTATATGACAGTTCTGTCGCTGTCGGAAAACTAAGCATTATATAATAGCGATAAACACTGATCTATATGGGAATATGACGGATAGGTAGACAGCGCCATAAGTAAGTGACGGTAAATGCTCAACAGTTCTCATCATTTGGTTAAAAATTAAAAATAAATAAATTTAAAAAAATACTGTTTAGAGGCCCACTTTTATTTACACAGTAAAACGTAGAATTTTTTAAATATATATTTATTATTTTTTACTTTAGACTTTAATTTACAACTCATTATTAAAAATTTTATGGAATTTTGAAATAAAAGTTTTTCTCAAATTCAATACCATGTGGCGCCACTCGAATGGCATCAAAAGTTAATTATACAGGGTGCACACAAATGAAGCGGTTCATTGTTCAAAAATTAATAATGAAAAAAATTTAAAATGTTGGAACTACGTGGTTTTTTTTTTTTTTTTTTTTTTAAAGAGCGCATCTCAAAGTTTTTTCAGATAGGTAACATGCCATTTCGGTGGTCTAGGGGGTCGTAAATTACTGGAAATCAAAAATTTGTTTAGAGCCATTATCTGAGAAAATATTAAAACTGGAAGAAAAATAAAAGCATTGTATTGGCAGGGAATTTTAGGCTCTTAATTTGCTAATTCACATGTACTGTGGAAACTGAAGAGTTTTCGTGATATTCAAGAAAAACTTCAAAAACAGAAAAAACTCATCGACTTCTGCTGATCGGTAGCCGCCGCGTTACCTATCTGGGAAAAACACACACACATTTTGAGATGCGCTCTTTTTTTAAAAAAAACCCGGAGTTCTAACATTTTTAATTTTTTAAAATTAATTTTCAAATGAGTCACTTTATTTGTGTACATCCTGTATTAATCAATTAACACATAATTCTGAAAATATTAAAATAGGACATCGCCAAATTCAAAACTCTAGCACATCAGAAATAGAGCGAAAATCGATTACAAAATTCTATAATTACAAACACGACAAAAGTAGAGACAAATGGAACTGTGTAAAAATCATGCATATTTCTTTGATACGTTAAAGCCTTTAAAAAGTAATTTGACTATAAAATATTTCATTCATTTGCGCCCCATTCTGAAGCGACAGTTTGGCTGCTGTGCAATTTCAGAACTAATTCGGAGCCAAGAAAAAACAACTTTGCTTTGAGAGGGGCACAACCCACTCTTGAGAACCATAACACATAAATAAGCTAACGTCAGAACCACGACTAAAATTAACAAGTACAAAAGGACAACACATTGGGTTAACCGCGGAATCCGGGCTCAAACATTAGTCAGAACAATTTAAGTTGATAATACAGCATATACAGTGTGTGAAAAGAATTTCCCTGACTACACTTACAACATTTCCCTGATTTACAGCTACTAATTATATTAGTTTCCTGGCTTTCTCCCCACTCAGAATCATTGCATGTGTACAATATACATTATTAAAAATGAAAAAATTATTTTATGAAATTTAATTTTTAAAAAATGGAATGAACATCCTAAAAAATCTATCAAAACAATATATTACATTTCTTACATGTAAAAAATACTGGAAATTTTAACTGTAACTTTTCTCTGAAATTTTTCCTTCTACATTTTTACTTGCGCACATCCGACGTTCTAATAACGGCTATCACTTCAATTTTTGTAAAGGTAGTAACTAGACTATTTCTCCCTGATTTAAAACAAGAACGGGTAAAATACCTTTATTCTTCGAATTTAAATTAATTATTTTATTGATTAGTTCAAACGATTTTTCTCGCACATCCGAAACGAAGCTTTGTACAAAGTAAAACGTACCCAGCATGCATTGCGTGACTTTCGTCGAGGCAGGTGACGTCATATTTACTGAATGACTTCGATTATTATCCTCTCCAGTGTCTTAGCATATTTCTTCACCTCGCACGCTTAGCTTGGAGTCTAATGAATTTCATTTTGTAATTTTTTAATATTATTTTGGATTAACGTTCTTTTTTCTTATTTTGTTGAAGTAATAATGGCACGGGCAACGCCGTGCATTTACTGCTAGTAGTTTATATTCAGCTTAAGATAAATACCCACTGGCGCACTCCATACGCCGTACATGTCCGCGAAGTGTTAAGGACCTGCGTCAATGCGGCGGGGTCCAGCACACCCCAAAATATAAAATATCTGATGAATTCGATAACAAATACTTGCGTTGGAGTGTTGAAATAACTCGCCACACTATCGAGGTTTAACTAAATGAAACATCGTCTCGTTTTCCCATGGACTTTCAATGCCAACGTTCAATTCTCTACTTTCAAACCATACTTTGAGAGAAAGGGGGAGGGGGGAAAGAAATGCAATTTTTTTTTTTCGTTGAAAACAAACAAATATGCCTTATCCACTCTCATGTGATAAAAACACGTCCAGTTTACTTCCTTAACTAAACGGATTTCGGCCATTTACAAATTTCAACAAATGAGTTAGTTCAACATTTTTTTAACATAATAAAATTAATCTCCAATTACAAAAAGTGATCAGGTTCGAAAACAAATACCAACAAGCAACGTCCGATATATCGAGCACGTATAGTCAAATCTCTCATAACCGTCATTTTCAAAATAACCGAGCTTTTGAAGGCACAAACTTGCAACCGAAATTTAGTCCTAGGAGGTACGGGCTTGAGCGGATGCAGATAATTCTGTTCCCGACACACTTTCTTGATGACGACGAAATAATCGAACATATACGGGGAAAGGAGAAACATGATGTGGATGAAGAATATGAGGATAAAAACGATATGCATACCAAGAAGCAGATGAAAGATGGCAAATTTTAATATAGCATTTACCGTGCAATGTTCATTTGCGAACAATCCAAGATGTTACGAAACTTCATTGCATAATTCATAATGATTTTTTGTGAAGTTCCGGCGACCATCTTGCAAGCAACATTCCAAGTTATATGTCATCACAGTAAGAAATGCGTAACTTTCGTGTGAAAATATGTATGACAATTTTAAAATGTAATTTAATTTTTGTTTTGCTTTAATATAAAATCACGTGCATGTGTTTAAATTTAAATAAACAGCACGGTTTTCGATATTATAAATTTTAATGTGGCATGTAGATATAAAAACATGACCAACTTACTACGTATGCTGCAGTTTCCATAGACGGCATCACGGAGCATGAAAAGATAAGTTCTGGAAACATATATTCAATTACTCGGAAAAATCTCTCATATAGCATAGGATACTATACATAAATAACGTTCCTAGCATTAATCCATAGTAGCATTTCAAAAACCGTCCATGACACGTGAAACAACGAACACCGACAACTATCTACAAATTCGACTGAATCGAAAGGATATTCCATACAGAAAAGCTTTCGACCATCTGGTCTACTAGACTATTTTTATAGATGAAAAGTAGTAGAGTAATTCTACAGCTACATTTTTCACCATTCAGTCCAAACCCACTATTCTAAATGGAAATACAAAGCCACATTAATAACAGACAATAAGAATACGTTTATTTCAAATCCGAATACAAACATGTATGCGTTAGTCGCATTAGTTTGCTTATGCCTGTTTTTTCTCCTGAAACTAAATGCTTCTCATGGGTGAAGGGTTGACACAGCAGACATTGAAAGAATGTAATCTATTCTTGCCAGTTACAAAATTATTTACAGTCAGTGCTACATTACAGAAAACAAATCGCATTTCCAATAACATCGGTTTTCGTTCCAAAATTTCGGAAATTCGCTAATAACACTAACTTCCACATATGCAGCACAAATACTATAGACTACGGATGGGTGGAACCTTTCGACACTGAAATGCCTCTTTAAATTTTAGCAGCTGGGCCAAAAGGTCGCACAAGCAGTCTTAAGTTTTATTGTTCTGTACTTATTACGACTAGAGATGGCGGTTATTGCGAAAAAAAATTCCGCCGTTTTTGGTTAAACCTGGCGGTCAAAACCGCTCAAAATAACCGGTTTTTAAAAACACCGGTTTTCGGGTGTTTTTTTTTTTTTTTAAAGCACCGTTTGTGGACACAATTTTTTATTATTAATAATATACAATAATTAAGTATTAATACAATTAAGTATGTAGACAAAATTTTAAGAATTGTATGAAGTATGTATTGTAGACAAAAAAAGAAATTAGAGAGTACAGACGTAAATAACGTCTATATGTATAATAACAAAAAAACTATAAAAACTATGTCTAAATTTTTATACAGTCCCTCGCTCCTATTAATCATATTTATTAATATATCTTTGGCACACTGAAATTATAAACAAAATGTTCCACTCTTCTGCGACCAATTTATGAAAGCTCGACTGTGACTATTTTAGACCATCTCAATGTCCGCCTCAAGGGAGCGGTGGCCGTTGATTGGCCTAAGATGGTGAAATTCAAAACTTCATAACTCGAACCTATCTTTTGATAGCTGATTTTGCGGTTTATTTCCCCCGGTTTTTGGATTGAAAAAAATAAATAACCGGTTTAAACTGGGCAAAAAATAACCGAAAACACCGGTTAACCGAAACAAAAAAACAAAAAAAAAAAAAAAAACACGGTTTTCGGTTTAAACAGTTAGGTTTTTCCCATCCCTAATTACGACACGAGATGGTACAAGTACAGCACAAATGTCCAGTCGACTGAACGACTCCGTAATTATTATATTGCAGACACATTATGTATTTCAAAGCAAATTTTAATATACTGGTAAGGCCGCATAGGAAGCTCGAGGAGACCGCAGGTTCCCTATCAGGTTGACCGCAGATTGCCATATTGGCCTTTTTAAAGCCAAATTATGGAAATTGGGCCTTTTTTTCAAAGCCTTTGGCCTCAGGAATTTTCATTTGCCCTTTTTTTTTTTTTTTTTTGGCTTTATTTTCGTTAATGACTAATTTTTAATTACTTATTCTATTGTTTTTTAATTAATTTTAGATATTACACATTTCAAAAAATGTATAATGAGCAGTCAAACGAAATAGCTGCTGAATAGAACAAGGATGTTTGAAATTTCTTTCACTTAAATTTTAGTTTAATGATGGAG
>BGPR01010181.1:10143-37473 GCA_013235015.1 Araneus ventricosus
AAAAAAAAGGCAAAGGGACAGAATCGGTAAAAAAAAAGCTCATGGGGTGGGGGAGTTACTCCAGATTGGTAAGTCTCTTTCTTTTCCTTTGTTTATTTACTCTCCGAATACTGGGAGAAGCTGATTCCGAATAATATCAAGTGCAGAATTGGAGGCTTGCGTATTGCGCAATAACCCTTGCGATTTTTTAAAAGATAATTAATTAGTTTTGATATTCAATCTGGGATTTGTTATGATCACTTAAAAGAGTTTTATTATGCTTGCTGAGTAGATTATATTTTTGCAATCTATATATTTACGGTAAAAATTCAGCTACAGATCATACTTTTTTTTATCATCAGTGTTAAATTAAGATCTTCATAATATGTTTTGTAAATACGTTAGGGAAGATACAGAAGTATTCTTAAAAATTATATTTAATTCACATTTCAAAGTGACAAATTATTTGGCCGAAAAATCTTTGGAAAAAAAAGACTACAATCTACATCACCCCCGTTTTTCCCGTCACTCTCAACTATCAGGACTTTTCAGGTATCCGGAAATCGGCGTTTCCCGAGCCTGCCGGTTAGTTAAGCTTTTACTGTATTTCATTTGTTTAAGGAAATATACACAAAATATAAGGTGCTATATAAGGCGGCCAAGTTTTTATACGAACCATTCATTTTATTGTAATCAAAAAAAATTTTTCAACTTTTGCATTCAGTTTTTCACATTTGAATAAAAGCTTATACCTTAAAATTTATTTTATTCTCTCCAATTTCTTTTGAACAATGATACAATCCGCATTTGCCCAGGTATCTCTGTTTTATCAGAAATAGCCTTTATCTTTTTTTTGATTGGAAAAAAATAAATCTCTTATCGTTTCATCATTAATTGTTGAGGAATTGGCAATAATATCTATTTTTCCTAAAGCCTGTAGAGCTGAAAATTTCATTTGCTGACCATTATCAGCATATATAAAAAAAAAATCCAAATCAAGAGCTTAGTTCTTCATATTGGAAAAGGAATGATTAATTTCTGATTTTCAGTGTTGTTTCCGAGTGTAAATTTTTCTTTCCTCTTAATAAAAGATCCAAGATCAGGAGTTTCAGTGGCCTTTAATAGATTATTTTAATATTATGTCTATGGGCCAAAAATTCGGTGCCAAACCAAAATGGCCATAAAGATGGGTGACCGCTTAAGAAAGTTTTACTGTATAATAAAGAAAACAGAGTATGCATTTTGAGGAGTATTTCTTCCCGTTGATTGATTGGGTTCAAAATTTAATGCAGGTGTACAATCTTAACGTAAAGACCACATACTATTGTCCCTCATTCAGTTTTTATCAGTCACGCAGATGCTAACAGCACACACAAGACCGGCTTCAGAGTATTTGGCATCCTGTGTGAAATTATTTTGGTGCCACTGCCCCTTGTATATATCATATATTGGTACATATGTTAAAAGATTTAACTAATTAACTATAATAATTAAATGTAGTAAATGATTTAATTATAGTAAAAGATTTAACTATGCTATGAAGACAATCCGGTGGAAGGAATCCCCCCTACACTGTCGGTGCCCTGTGCCACGGCACAGGCTGCACACCCCTGGAGCAGGCCCTGAGCACGCACATAATTTCAAAATCATGTTTTGGGGACTCAGGGAGGTGTAAAACATGGAGGTTCATTGAAATATCGGGGCAAATAAAAAAAATCTAATATTTAATCATGTACGACACCTGCCAAACTTTCAAGAATATTGTTTAACTTCGGTTATTTTGAAGCATGTAACACCTCATTCTCTTGTAATGAAACAGCATCATGCTCTGGCTGAAGACTTCGGCTACGAATAATGCGGCTGGTATATGTTGGTGCACTCTGTCATATCCTGGTTTCATTGAATGTAAGTTTTGACAAGATCCTGGAGTCACGACCAGAGGCAAGTATTTTTTTTTGCTTTGAAAAAGCTCTTTCAGTGATAAGTCAGGCAGGGTGCCATCCTTAGTACAAGGAATACACTATATGCCCAAAAGTATCCGGACACTTGCAGATTTTCACATTTTTTAGAATTTCTCCGGAATGATGCAACCGACTACCATTAAACTTCGTACATATAAAGAATAGACAATAACTCACATTTTACATTGAAGATTCGGTCCTGAGGGTAATTAGGGGACCGTCTACAAACTGATGAAGACAAAAAGGTGTTTGGCCCACCCCGCTTCACAGAATACTGATAACAAGATGAAACTTTCAGAAATGGTAATGTTTAATGTGCATAATATTTACAAGAATTTTTGTAAACTCAGCTCAAATATTTGGAAAGATATAAAGGTTTTCTTAAAAAATCTCAAATTTTTCCACCTGTTTTTTGCTTATAACCATGCAGAGTTTTCTGTTATATTATACGAAACTTACAGAAAAGATGACAATATGTCAGAGAAGCATTTGTGTAAAACTTTGGAAAAGAATTGTTGAATATTACAGGAATTATGAGCATTTTTAGTAAATAATGCTTTACTGCGCATGCGCGAAACATAGCGTAATTTTTCTTTCACAACTTTAAAGCCAGATATATAGGGCAACTTATATAAAAATATTCAGTTTAATATCAATAGTATTCAGAAAGATATCGGCATTACAACGAGCAGAATTTTAGCTCCTGTCGAAGAGATGCTAAAAGATGAGGGGTTGTACACAAATTAATATTTTTTAAACTTATATTTTTAAATATTTTTATTGAATTGTATAGTGGTTAGAATTTGCTGAATACCCATGAACACTTATCAATTGCGTGCATAGCTTAAATTCCAGCTAATTAGGCACTATAAATAACAAATATTTTATTACTTTAATTATATTATTTACAGGATTATTAACAAATTACATATTACAATTTTACGGCCAAACGATATTTTTAAATATATTTATTTTATGGCGAAACGATTTTTTATCTAATTAATTTCTTTTCTTAAAATATTTTAATAATTCTACATATATATTTTTTTATTCGTTATGAATATTAGATGTGTTCATGGGTATTCAACAAATTCTCACCACTATACAATGCAATATAACTATTTAAAGATATAAGTTTAAAAAATATTAATTTGTGTACAACCCCTCATCTTTTAGCTTCTCTTCGACAGGAGCTAAAATTCTGCTCGTTGTAATGACGATATCTTTCTGAATACTATTGATATTGAACTAAATATTTTTATATAAGTTGCCCTATATATCTGGCTTTAAAGTTGTGAAAGAAAAATTACGCTATGTTTCGCGCATGCGCAGTAAAACATTATTTACTAAAAATGCTCATAATTCCTGTAATATTCAACAATTCTTTTCCAAAGTTTTACACAAATGCTTCTCTAACATATTGTCATCTTTTCTGTAAGTTTCGTATAACAGAAAACTCTGCATGTTATAAGCAAAAAACAGGTGGAAAAATTTGAGATTTTTTAAGAAAACCTTTATATCTTCCCAAATATTTGAGCTGAGTTTACAAAAATTCCTGTAAATATTATGCACATTAAACATTACCATTTCTGAAAGTTTCATCTTGTTATCTGTATTCTGTGAAGCGGGGTGGGCCAAACACCTTTTTGTCTTCATCAGTTTGTAGACGGTCCCCTAATTGCCCTCAGGACCGAATCTTCAATGTAAAATGTGAGTTATTGTTTATTCTTTACATGTCCGAAGTTTAATGGTAGTCGGTTAAACCATTCCGGAGAAATTCTAAAAAATGTGAAAATCTGCAAGTGTCCGGATACTTTTGGGCATATAGTGTATGACCTTTAGTTTGAACTTTTATGTGCATCATTGCAAAGTTCTACCCACTAGTAGGGATGCATGATCCACAATATTCTTAATAACAAGTATATTTGTTATTGTTATTTTAAAATATATGTTCTAAATAAGAGTGATTTCATTCACACTTTGAATTTTCAAAATCTTATGATTAAATGTACGTAAATTATTTTGAGAACAAAATTTAAATAAAAAACTGTCATTTGTTTTTATTATACTTTCTACAAAAGTTTGTGTTTTTAGTTCTATATACTGTCAATAGATGGCGCCTGCAGCGAAAACTACCTTTAAAAGTAATTTTCAATTAAGGTAACCAGAAATATTCCCATCAAGTACGGAAGCTGACATAGACACAGTTCACTGTCCGAAATTCCCTTTCCAGTGTATCACAAATCCGATCATTTTCCGTCCCGATCGCAGTTAACTAAGTCTCCCCATGAATATTTGTTTTCGATTGATTATGGCGATGCGAACGATTACAGCGACTTTCTATCGTTATACAAGAGCTGTAATCATTCGTAAACGCATATCTCAACAAGAATGGTGACCCACAGGAAATGTTAATGAATCTGCGATAGGGGGAAAAGCGTGACCACAAAGAATGATCTTCGTTCTAAGCACCGAAAATGAGCTTTCATGGCGCCATCTGTTGAGAGAAGATAGAACTAAAAACTAAAACGTTGCAAAAGAAAGAGAAATGATTTTTTAAAAAATTAAACACTTTACGCACATTTTAATTACCCATGATTGAATCGCACCTTTTTGACAGTAGAATTCATTACTAATATTTGTGATTTTTTGATATTGCGTAGCAAAGAACAGTTCATCAAATATTCGTCATCCCTACCCACTAGCGTCATCCTACTCGCATCACTGCAAGGTTGTACTCATTTGTTATTTCGAAAATTTTTCTGATTACATGATACAGCTCAACGCAACTCTGAAATTTTTTTAGAAAGATCAAAACAAGATTGCCTTCTTTACGTTGCACAGCACAGAGTCGTTCGTCTGAGCAATGTTTATTCTTGTGGTTCCAATACGTGAAACTTTCCAAATGATCTACTTGGAATTCATTATTGGTTGTTTTCTAAAATAAAGTGTTGATATATCAGGATCTCTATGCAGCATAACATCAGGCAGAATGGGGAAATCAACTTATCTCTAATGAATAAGAAAGAAAGGACTGAATTCTGTAGTTCCCCGTTTGGCTGATATATAGGTGAGAGTTGCCGGTTTTGTACTGGTATACAAACTTCAATTCTATTATATCTGGGCTGTAAAACAGGCAAATTATGTTGTAAAGATATAAATGTGTATGAAATCATTTTTAACCCTTTCTAAGGCGGTGGGAAGTATACTTCTCACCATATTCATAAATTTTTAAACGTACAAGATAAGCTATTTTAAAATTCTCATCAAATTTTTCAACGAAACAAAATCCTAGACGTTCCAATTTCTTACATCAAACCGAAAAAAGTGTCTTGACTTTTTAATTAATTATTAATTAATGAAATTAATTAGCAAAAAATTTATATTATCCTGCAAGCTATATGAATTTTTTTTTCTTAAATTAACTCAATCTCATAGTTATTTTATTATACCATTACTAGAAAAAAAATGGCCCTTGAAAGGGTTAAGAGAAAGCACTACAGAGTTATAGCTAGAGAACAAGTGTTTAGATTTTAGATATAATCGATTAATTATTTAACAAAATACAAAAAGCCTTAATGCTGTTTTAAAGAAACTAGGAAAATATGTAATTATATCCTCAGATAGGAAATTTTTTCGGTTATATTTTATTAAAATAGTTTAAAGATAAGGCTAAGGGAATTGTTTTGTTGTCCAAAAGTTGCCGAGACTGGATCAAACACAATTGCCTAAATTTGACTGTTTAAACAAAGGGGTTATTATCTCGGAACTACCAGAATAAATAGCTCATAAAGCAGGTAACAGACTAGTAGTCCTCATGAACTGGAATAAGGCAAAGAAAAAACAAGGAAAGGATACCAAAAGCCATCAATGTTGGATCAAAAATTATAAAAAATATAATACGTAATATTTGTGAGGAAATAAGGGCAGCAGAGGAAGTGATACAATGCATAGACTGTCATACCTGGGTTCATGCATTGCATGCTAGTCTGAATTTGAGAATCAAAAAAACATTTTTCCATCAATTATGCTTAAAGAAATTGGTGGTAAAACCTAGGAAAACATTTCCCTTAACTAGATTGATGACAGAATTTTTTTCCTGATTTAAAGTGCATTTCATAATAAAAACATTTACATTGTTTTAAAGAGAAGTAAACTAAAAAAAATTCTACTACTTGTGTTTTATTTTATGGTCGTTTATGGAGTGGTTTAGCTGTTGGCTGAGGGGTCAGAGACAGAGTGAATGAAGAAACACTCTGATAAGAGTGTTTATTTGAATGAAGCTGCAATGATAAACTGTTTTAATAAGTTTAAAGTTTTATAAGTAATAAGACTTGAAAATAACTTTACCCTGAGCTACACCTGGTACATTGGCTAGTTTATAATCTAAAACCCAATGTGTGTTTGTAGGTTTGTTTCAGCATCAATTCCAAATGCCTCAGGTGTTTTTGATGGGATTTGGTACACATGTTCCTCATTGGTTGATTAAAAATTCTGTACTGTTTGGATAAATCAACTCCAACCCTCTGTCTTCTGGGTAGGATGGGGGTAAATTATTTCACTGTACATTAAAAAATGTTCAGGTGGTCCAAATTCGGCAACCCTCCCCAATGTGTTCCAAGTCAGTATGCATCAAAGGTTCCCAACCTGTAGCACGCAGCAGATAATTTTTTTTGGGGGGGGGGGAGTATGCAAAAGTAATGACAGAAAACTAAAAATGTAACTTAAATTCGTAACATTTTCTTTTTGCATTCATGTATAACTTACCAAAATGAAAGGGAAGGCCAAGCATACAGAAACAAGTCATTTCTGCAATAGAACATAGGTTCAGTAGTGCAAAGAGGATCCCACTACAAGGGGCTCATTGTCAATGAATTAAGTAAAATAAAAGGATACACCAGGCGAAATGTACAACACAAATTGAATGGAATACAAATTTAAAATAGCACAACCCAGTTTCATGAATAACAACATTACAAGTTGTATGTGGCATGACAGATATAATTGCAAGTAGGACATAGTGTCAACAACAAACCTTTAAAATACTTCCGAGTGTCGGAGGAGAGAACAAGTAAATGCTGAAAGGACCTGCCGACTAAGGTGATACATATGCTTCGCATGTGATTATTCACAAAACTGGGCCGTTTGTGCTATTGTAAATTTGTATTCCATTCAACCTGTGTTGTACACTTCATTTAGTGTAACCTTTCCTTTTAGTTAATTCACTGACAGAGACCCCTGTAGCAAATCTTCATTGCATTTCCAACCCCATGTTCTATTGCAAAAATGACTTGTTTCTGTATGCATGATCTACCCTTCATTTTGGCCACGTTTTTTTTCTTCAACACCCTGTATTTGCACACATACCAACATTGGAAAAGTGGCTGTCCATAGCAGAAGGTCTGCAAGGGTGGTAGACATGCATGTGCACGGAAACAGACCTGTGTCAAAATTTTGAATTTATGATCATTTATATATTACATCATATTTAAAGTAATCATATACAGTTGACCGTCACAAATCCGGAATTGTCGGGACTTCGGCAATTCTGGATTTGGGATAATTCCGGATCTTAGATCATTTCAATATTAAGAAGTGATTTTAACATCATAAAACACATAATTCAATTTAAATTAAAAAAACTTCTTTATTACTTCTTTGATTTATAAACATAATTAATAATATTTCTTTTTAAGTTTAACATTTTTATAAAACATTTCATTTAAAGGGAGTTGCTTCATTAGTTTTGGTTTTTGATTAAGTAACTTCTTTTTTTTTAATTTTATGTATCGCCATTATGTCCGACTCCGAAATAAAGTCTCTTTGCAAATCCTCTGCGAGCCAGAAGGGGATAGGAAGTTGAGCGTGCATCTTATTTGTTAACATTTCTTATATTCTGGACTAATTCATTTTGCGTGCTAGAGAGGGGAAGGAGGAAGGTATTGGAACTCCGCGATTTGTTACTCCCGAGATACCTTCGTCCCACATCATTGTACAAGTGGTTAAATCCTTTCCCTCCTCAGATGGTTACGACCGGTTTCTGCCGATTCTGGGTGCCAATATGTTAGATAAAAGTTAGGACTTTTTTTTGGGAGGTTACAGAATGAAAAAGGTCTGGATTTGCGATGTTTGACTGTATTTCTATGTTTCTGGATAAATTGTTGGAAGTGCTGGGATAAATTAAATTGTTGATAAGATTTAATATTAAGTAAGATTTGTATTTATTATTTGCATTTGTTAAAAAGGATTTAATTAATAATTTACCCAGTTGTTCTCCCAGGTCGTGAAATATCAAAATGTAAACAAACATCTATTCTGCTTGCAGTTAGATAAGCAATTAAGTATGGAAGGCAGTGTGGTATGTTGTCATTGGTAAACATCAGGTGATGTCATCCAGTTAGTGGCAAATGAAATCATTCCATCTGATGCAATGGGTTTCAGTGACCAATCAAATCATGCCATCTGTTGTATATGATGCAATAGGTTGCAATTGCCAATCAGATCATACCACCTGTTGGGATTTAAAGACAATGTATGCTTGCATGTAACAAGACCATTCTGTTCTGAGCCACGAACAAGGAGGGTAGCAAAGTTTCGCCCTCTACTTCGGCCGAGCGAAATGATAACTGGTACTATAGAAGCAATAGTGTTTCGCTTAGCAGACCTGAGTCAGCTAGCTCGATAACTCCCTATGAGGTTAAGTTACCCACTAACACTGCAACGAAAATTAAATGCATAGAAATCTCACATACATAAAGAGAAATCTCTAGGAAAAGAGAAGTCATCCAAAGTTTCAATGAGATTATTGAGGTCATGCATAGTGACAGACTGGGAAATACCCCACAATGCATACAGGAAATGATCAAAAAGAGGCAATTGGAAGAAGAACTCGAGACACTAGAAGATAGACTACTTACAATTGGAATTTGTCCACTTATGGACTGCCAAAAGCTTCACGCAGCCTTGACTAATACCATGGATACTGACAAACAGGTAAGGAGCACTTCTCCTACTGATGACGATTTTAAAACTGTCCCCCCAGAAAGGCAGCCAAAATTATGAAATCCACGGAATTACCCGAAATTTCCATCAGCAATAAGTTCAAAGATCTTATGGAAATAGATATTGACAATAATAACTCTAAAACTGAAGAAACTAAAATTCAAATCCCTGCTATTAACCTTAAAATTGACACAAACTATAATCTTACACCTCAGGAAATAAACAGATTGTACCCGGATACCCAAAATAAACTTGTCAAGGGCTTTATTAGCATCTAAGCAACATCAAATGGCCACAGAAATAGTATAATCGAATATCTTAAAAATAATAACAAGGAATTTGTCCTCTCAGAAGCCTACACTGACAGACCACTCAAGGTTGTAATTAAAGATCTCCCAGTTGAACAAAATAAAGAAGAACTCAAACAGATTCTTGAAGAGTTAAATTTTAAAATTGTCAGGATCAGTCAACTTAAAAATTACCACTTAAAAACGCACCACCCAATTTTTCTTATTGAAGTCGCGAAAACTAACAATCACTTAAATATCTACAACCTTAAAACAATCAAGCATCTTCAAGTTAAAGTTGAAACATACCGCAAGAAAAATCGCGCTACAATCTGCTACAAATTCAACAGATTTTTCCATAGTGCACGAAATTGCCAACTAAAAACCAGATGTCTAAAATGCGAAGAAAATCATGAAACTAAAAATTGCACAATTACAACAAAAATAGAAAACCCCAAATGTATCAACTGCAAAGATTCCTAAAATCAAAAATCCTAAAGACAAACCATCGTATGCCCAAAAGCTTAAGCATAACTTAAACGGAACTCATAACAATCCACCCCCTAATAAGCAAAACCTTTCCCATAACGACAATCTTAAACTTGATCTCATAAACGCATATGAGCTTTTTAACGCACTCAAAATCATTAAAGAAACCTTAAAGGAATTCCCTAATATTATAGATATTAGTAAACAACTTGTAAAGTGCACAAATAAGCAAGAAAAACTGAATCTGCTTTTAAATCTTTTCAACTAATTAACTTCAAAAAGTGCTCCTCCTGTAATTCAGTCAGGAAAGTCTCAACATCAAACCCGCCCAAAGCTCCCAGCTGCCTCCTCATTGGCTATCCACCCGGTCATATATAATGACACCTCTCTGAAATCCGCAGTCTGCTTCCTGACTACGAAGAACTCTCTTCTCTTCTGTGACCTCTTGCTTCTCACTTCCAGACAGGAGAACTGAAAGCTCATGTCAACTTACTAAAAGTCATGCCTTCGCAAGTTTTTCTAAGGATCGGAGCTGGCCCCTTTGGGGCCAGGAGCTCCGTCAAATCTACAATTACCTAGCATGTAATAAGAAGTGTTTGTTGTCTTGATGCTAGTTGTTGTATACTATGTTTGTAGTCAATTAGCTAGCTTTATTATGAATGAATTTTTAGGTTTATTTGATGCAGCTTTAATAAAGAATGTTTATTTTTAAAAGTGTCTCTCTACTACCATAGTTTTTTACATAAATAATACAAGAAATATATATATCACTATTATTAGAAACAATTATACAACATTTTTTCAAAAACATGAAATGTAGAAAAAAAATCTGGATCATCATGTCATCAAGGAATACAACCAAAATGACTGCGTACAAGGGGGGGGGGGACTTGTTTCTGTAGAAATTTTAATCTTATCCATAGTTTGTGGATATTTTTGATAAAATCCGTAGAAACTATGGAGAATTGGTAGCAGTTGGCATGCATGTATGTGTATATAAATTAAAACTATGAAACAATATTCTTAAGCGGACCCAATTATTTTACTCATAGTGATGGTTGAACTGACACTTCGTTCTGAAAACTTTCATCAACATGCAGATTCGTGATCCAAATTTAGTTAGAACAAACCCATGATTCACCAATCTTGAAATCCGTAACTATGATTAGATTAGTGCTAATTCCAAGGAAAATTTAAAAACATTTTAACCCTCTGTATATGGCTCCCGCAATACAAAATCCGTTTCCCAATACATGTTGCATGAAAATAGCGGATACAAGTTTATTTCACGTATTCTCAATACGGACCCCGCTTTTTCTCTATGTAGGCTAAAAATATTATAATAGTCATTATTTCACATTTTGTTTTGCATCTAGATGGAGTTACAAGTCTATTTCAAATTTCTTTCATTCTTTGGACCTTTCTTTTGTCATTTATGCGGCAAACATGTGTGAAACTATGGATCTGCCGAGTTGCAGTGGCATTTTTAATAATTTTATTTATTATTTTTTTTATTGTAAAATTTATTTCTATATGTTCTAAAAAAAGTTAGCATGTACATTTATCTAATTCAAAAATATCCTGTGCATAATATTTTCATACCATGCACGCTGAAATCGCATGAGCCCTATTGTTATGCATTTTAAAAATAAAACTATAGAATTCCTGCATTATATTAGAACTTTTTATAAAGATGGGAATAGTAATATACATAGATGGGGGGAAAGCCCCATATTTCAGAACCAGAATGTATCAAAATCAAGCCGTATACAGAAGGTTAATGTTGCATATCTGCATACAGAACACCTATCAGCCATTGCTAATATAATAGCCCAAATCCGTCTCTCGGTAATTCTCTGACGTCACGAACAATAAAACTGTTGCCAACAAACCATAGCACTGCGAGTCGTTAAACAGCATTCGTTTATTGTTAGAGAACCTAAATTTTAGTAATTTTAACTTCATAAAAGTAACTGTCACTCTAATTTCAAATTTAATAGCTCTAAAATAGTGAAATAAAATTTGTTATCCATTGATATAAAATTTATCTCGCTATGATCAATAGTTCCCGAAAAATTTTAAATTATATTAATCATATCTTTCAAATTAATTTCCGTTTTTGAATAGAAAGTAGGAAATTGAGGTAGTACTTACTATATATATCATGCGTGTGATATAGTTAGGACCCCACGATGCATCTGATTATTTATTGCAATCGTGATGATATAATTTGATAATATTTTTTGGCAACGTTTGACAAGTAGAAAAGTGATTTATTTTGATTAGAGTTTCGAAAAAGAATTCCTTTGAAATTTTAACTTGCATTTGACAAGCTGAGAATTTCATGGTTATTGAATTTTTCTGTACATATTTTGCATATATTTTTTACTATAATTTAATACTTTACAATCATGAATAAGTTTACTATATTTTTTACAATGAATACTGACGAAGAACCCATCGTAAAGAGGGCGAATGACAAAGGAAAGGAAAGCAAGATGGTTAGCGTGGCAAAGCCAGAAATCGCTGGACAGGATTTGTGCAGTAGATGCAGCCGCTTATAGAAAACACATTGAAGCCGAAACTCCAGCTCAATCTCAAGCTCGCCGAGAAAGACATGCAGCCGCTCATAGTTGCCGCATCAAAAGACAAACTTCCGATCAAGCTCAAGCTCGCTGTTAAAATTTACACAAAGACATCTGAAGTACAAGGAAAATTGATAAACAAATAAAAATACTTCACACAGAATGTTATTTTTACCAAGAGGTTTTTTGAATAAAGAAATATGTAAATAAAAAAAATATTTTCTGTTATAAAACACAAGTTTATTTTATTTCTTTTCAATAAATGTTAAACATATTTTTCTATTTAAATATGCCAAATTTGATGGGTGATTTTCTAGTCTCAATTAATAGTGGGCAATAAGGAATGATCTTTGTATGTTTCAAAAATATATTGCATATATTTACTGTTCCATTCCAAGAAATAATACCTGTAAAATGACAAGGATTCAAAAATTAGATAACTTACCTCAGTATTAGGCTCAGGCTACAAACCTGTATTATTCCACCAGAGAAGTTGAATAGTCACTTCTGCAAAAGCCAAAAGATGAACCTTACTGATAAGTCTATATCAGATCAAAACAGAAAGGTCCATCTTTTAGCCAAATTAATTAAGAAAGTCCTAAAAGGGAAAATGAAACTAAGACGTCAAAAAACACCTCAGCATGGGTGCCACTCTTTAAAATTTGCAAGACTGAACTTTTTTTAAAAAAAAAATTTACACAGTCTAGCGTTCTTTACCAGAATTAAAAGAAAAAACTCTATATAACTGTTACCCCATAAACAAAAACAAAAACAAAAAAAAAAAAAAAAAAAAAATCAATAAAAAAGCATCTAAATAAATATTATCAATTCAATATGAAAAATGAAGAAAATATATGGATACTTAACAAAATCAACCTTTCAATTGTTTCTAAAGCAATATTTAAACACATATTTACACCCCCAAAAAGTTTTACTTATTATTATTATCAATAAAACAAATTTCTTTTTCAGTTTATATTTTCTATTTCCTCATAAAAAAAGTTTATTATTTTTGTAGCCTTAAGATTTTCTTTCACTTTGTGGTCAGACTTTACCATTTCTATCTTGTATAAGAGAGGGGGGCTTTTCTTTTATTTAATCCTTCTGGCTCAGAATGCGTTTCTTCTGTTTTGGAGTGCTGCTAGTGAGTACTTGCTTTGAAGATTCTGTTATATTTTTTTTCTCCTTCAAATTCTCATGGTATATTCTTCTGGCAGAAAAAATGTTCTGCCTCATCTTATGTCTAGGAATTAGTGTTGTACTTTTTTTGTCCCGACTCCTCAAATAATATTTGATCAAGCTGCAAGCTTCATAGTTTTTAGTAGTTAGGGATGTTCTATCACCTGTAATGATATCGTCCATGATGTTAAATTGCCCTCAACCAAAGGATAAGAAAAAACGCTCATTACGGCTTTAATAAAACGAGACAGAATTTTATATTTTTTGGCAGCCATTTTCTTTCATTTAAAAAAAATTTGCGACCACCAGTCAACATCAATTCTGCCACCCTCTTTTTCCCATCCATCCATTAAGTTGACTCTTTCATCAATGATATACATTTTAACTTCTTGTATAAAAGAACCCATATCATTTTCAAGAACAACATTAGGCAGCATTTCTCCTAAGCTTATGAGTGCAGATAAGCATGAACTTTCCTTTCTAAACTTAGGATTCAATGCAGAAAAATACAACAAGCATTTGATGTTTAAAGGAAAGTTCTTTAAAATATATGTGCTTGTTTGCAGATATGCCTCTCTTAAAAAAATAAAAAAACTGATCGACCCACTTACTTTTACTTTTTTAATAAGGCCATATGCAGTCTTTCCCACATTTAAATATTTATCATTTAGTGTCTCTTCTAGAAGTACTTGAAAGTCTTTCAATTCAGCCACAGATTTTGGAATAAATTTAGGTTCAAGAAAAAATGAATGAAAAGTCCTTAGGAAATCAAAAAGTTCTGCATGAACTTGGTGAAAAATAGGCTTTTCAGTTTGTAATAGTTTAACCTTTTCATTAAAATAGGGCAAAAATTCCCTGTAAAAACCAGTAAACAATAGAACTTTTCATAATGAAAGAAAAGACTAGATATTACAGCATCTTTTCTAGAAATACTCCCATCAGATCTCTTTTGCCTTTTTATTCTGTTTTGTAAAGTATGTATGCTTTTCTTTTGATCTTCAGAAATTTTGCAATAATTGAAAATTGCAATAAGCAAATCATGGTATTTATCTGTTTCTTCATTGGATAAAATACTTGCATAGTACAACATCAAAGCATCTTTTAAGGAAAACACTATTACATATAGTAAGCATCTGTAAAAACTGGTTGTCAATTGGCCTTATAAGTTTCAAATTATATTACAAGTTCATATTCTGCTGAAGTCTAACAAAAAATGCAGTGGCTTTGGGTGCTTCATTTATATAATTGAAAACATTATTAGCAAAATCTTCAATGAATCTATCAAAATAACTGAAAAACAGTTTAGCAGTGTTTTGAAATTTATGTGCTAAGTCACCATCAATGTGTAACAAATTCTTGTTTGCATCCCTCAACAACTTTTCAACACCTTTTCTGCAACCTCTCATGGTATTACAATTATCAAGTAAGCAACTTATTACTTTAGAAAAACTAATTTCAATGCTATCCAGCAATTTTTTCAAATGCAAAAATATGTGGTTTGCAGTGGATATGTTTTCTTTTCTTGAACCTAGATGAGCAGTTATGATTTTTTTTCTTTTTCATCATCATAAACTCTGACAAGAACATTGATGATTTTATCACCATTATTATTAGTAGCTTCATCTACATTCATGGAGAAGTAATTTTTATTCAACTTGGCAACTAATTCTTCTCTCATAGTTTTTGCCACACCATATCCAGTTATATATGTTGCAGCAGTCCACTCCATCTTAAGCTTTGACAAAGCTGGACTATCTTTTGCCAATGTTTGACAAAATTCTACTAGCTTGGGCGCGAGAGAAAACGGCAAGGAATTCTCAGCAACAAAACAAGCAAGAACAGCCTTTTGATTTGCCCTTCTATCATTTAAGGAAAAAGTTGCATTTTCACTTACCTGTTTTGATCCTGGAAAAAGAGATGCGCATTGAAGTCCAAGAAAATTCCTCTGGTGAACTTTGTCATCTGCATGCTAATTTAATGCCTTCTTACCATTGTTTCTGTAGTTTATTTTCTTAGGGCAAACGAAACAAAAACAATGGCCAACCTCATTTATCTTCTTACACCATTCGCTAAAAGATACTTTATCTTTTTCTTTGAGCCACTCAAAGTGTCATTTATTTCTAACTGCAGCATCGTTAAATTGTTGACCTATCTCGATGAAGTCCATTTTAATTCCATACAATATTTTAATTTGTAGCAATTAGTGGACACCTAAAAATTTCAACTCAAAGACAAAACGTTAACAAATACATTCGCAGCGGAAGCCAGATTCAAAGGTAATTTTCTAGTTCGCCTCCGTTCGGTAACGTTGTGCAGTGCCCTATCATCTACCGATAATAGGGGGATTTTCCCGTAGTCCCAGCGCATGCACAAAAGATATGCCCCGTTATCTGGAGATGCTATCTGCAGACGTTGGAGTTCAGCTTTCATCGAGATGTGACGTCATTACTGGCTTATTTCACAACGATCACGGAACACAATGACATAAAAATCCATGAAAACTTTTTTGGGGTGGGAAACGGAATTTTGCTCTCCGACTTTTTACCGAGACGGAATTCATTCCGCCGAATTTTTAAAAAGACGGAATTCCGTCCTTAGGACTGAAGAGTGGCACCCATGCCTCAGTAAGATAAGAATCCTTTCATTTTTAGCTTGCTGCAGGCATTAAGAACATTTTTTAAAAATCATTTCACCCCACTAATATGCAAGAAACAAAAGGTGGAAAAATAATGAAATCATAGTTTCACTCAATGCAAAATCTCAGCCTGAAATAAGGAGGAGGTGCCATATCAGAATTCTCATGCATAACTTGTAACAATATTAAGAGTAAAAAACTATTACTAACTAGAGATGTAACAAATATTCAGAAATTATTTGGTATTCGGCTGGTTGAATACTAAGCAGATATTCGGCCGAATATACTCAGTATAATAATTTTTTTTAAATGTGCTTTTAAATACACATTTAACAAAAAATATTGCAAATTACATTTCGATACATTTATTATCAAAAGATTTACTAACATTTGCCGAATTTTAAGTTGCATAAGCATATTTATTACAGTTACACATAATTTATCACTGCAAAACCTGAAATTATGATGCAAGAACAATAATTTTTCAGCATAATCCCAGGAGGAAGTCTGTTACTTTTTGTTTCATTCACATATAATACCAACTAGGGCTGTTACAAATATTCAGTATTAGGCCTGTTTGGACCTTTCGCCGAATACTGGGTCTGGCCAAATGCTCAACTCGGCAGAATTACATTCCAGTAATTTATTATAATAAAAAATATTACATTTATCCAATTTTAAGTTGCCTAGCATGCAAGTGTATATAATGATGCTGCATATCATTGCTTAACAAGCAACACCATGTATCTCAATTTTTTGAAATTTCAAATTGGTAGGGAATAATCAATTTTTTCATAACCAATATTTCTGAAATTGTTTTAACACTTACTCTAAACATAAATCGACAGGTTCCTTACCAGATGCGAAAAAATTTCAAAAATATTCGTTATCGGTTGCGAAAAATTGAAATAGGTGATGTAGCTCGTTAAGTGACAATATCATAACAGCTTCAGAAAATAAATGGTCAGTATATAATGCTTGCAGGTGCTGAAACATATTTTCTTGCTTAATTTGCTAACTTTGGAAATTTTTCCCCTACACTCCATTCTATCTATTTTAAGTTTTTTTTTTTTTTAAAATCAAAATAAGAATTTGCTTCTAGTAATTTTAATTTATCCATCCAATTCTCTTCTGTGTTTGTTATGTTCTGCAATGATGACTCTTTTATTCTTTGAAGCAATCCCAAAATGAGAAACCATAAAAAGTTAAAAAGCACTTTTTTGATTCCTAACTAGAAATGATCTCTTCAATTAAAAACAAAAAAACTGACACCAATTATTTATCAAGGGAGAGGGGGAAGCACAGACATTAATTCATGTTAACCTGTACTGGCAGGATCAAATTTTCTTATAAATATAATAACTCCCAAAATTCTTATTCACATATTTCAGATAAATACTAACAGAAAAACTACACATTCACATGCTTCCATGACTTCTGCCATATGATTTCTTATTCAAATAATGTTCCTTGTTGTTTATCGAATGATTCTTAACCGTTCCATGTTTTTTAGTTTAATACTTGTCATTGCACTCAAGACCATTTGACGGAATAGCAAATTTTAGAAATAATTAATTTTAAAATAAAATAACAAGTAACATATAAGTTGAAAAGGGATTTAAGTCCTAAAACACTGGTTTGCGCAGCCTTTAAAAGAGGCCATGGCAACCATCAAAGAATGGAAGTACGAATGATCTAACATAATTTCTACAACACTTAGAAAATAGCAAATTTTTGAAATAGTCTCTACAGCAAGCGTGCATGCACAAACACATTAAAATTCCTTTATCCTCTACTGAAAAGCATACAGACGTGAGACAATAGTGTAATAACACCTTCACGAGCCATTTTCTTAAGCTTTTAAATTCAAATAGAAAGACTGCACCTAGCCCAAACCAATAAGTTAAGAGCCTTGCACTAAAATAAAAATAATTCTTGCCTATTAAGAGACATCCTCTTTGTCTACATTAGCAGGAGAAAAATATCTAATGACAAAAATATTTAATGCATTAAGCAAAGTTTAACTGGTAAAATTGGAGCCTATTCAACTGGTAGAATTTGCCTGATCCGTGCTAGAAAGAGAACCCCAATAAGTATATAATAACCCCTTTTAGATTGTAATGCTGAAGTTAGGGAAAAAGTATGAGACTATTGAAAGAAATTTTTTATTGGGCAAGAGATTGTGACAATGGAAGCTATTTTTTTATTTGATTTTTGTTATGTAGCAAGATATAGAATCACGATAATTTTTTAGGAAATGTGCATTCTTGAGGGTTCATGACTAACACAATTTATTTTCCAAATATGCCAATGGAAAGATAATTTAATCAAGGATATAATGCAATACGAATAAGTTCTAATTAAATAACAGAAAGGTCAAAGACAAGCTGTTTAAGTCAATATGAAGTAGCGGTCATTTATTTGAATACTAGCTGATAACCGGTATTGCTTGGGATCCATATATTTTCATATTGCCTGCCTCCGTTATGCACACCCCACAAATATTTTCACTAACTTTCCCCAATAAACAGTCCTTTTAAACCTACACTGTTAAAACTATCAATCATAGACATTTTAATACCTCATAACAGATAACCTGACATTGTTCAGAATACACATTTTTTCATATCCAAGCTGGAGTATATATTTTTTCCAATATATATTGACACTTAACTTCCCGAACAGACAGAAATCCTCCTTGAAAAATTAAACACCAGAAACATAATTTTTCTTCTTGTACATATTTGAACAATAAAGAAGGAAAAAGAAAAACGGACAAAAATGCCCAAATTTACCACTTAAAATTAAATAAATAAAAATCTAATTCAAATTACATTTTTTTTTTTTTTTTTTTTTTTTTTTACGACAATAGCTCCCTGTTGCGCTAAACCATCACTGTGCCAAATCTGGTTAAGATAACTTAAATGGTCAGGGTGTGTATAACGGACGAGAATACGAACATATATACTCAAAAAAAATTGCTCTTATATATCCAGATAGCTATCGAGCACGAGTGTCTACAGAGCTAACCCACAGAGCATAAAGCAAATGACCACTAAGTCATTTTGCTTTAAAAGGACTAAGCTAGTAAAGTCATGTATTGGAACTGAGAGGAGAATACTTTTCAATATTGTGCTGAAATATGATTGTATGTATGTGTATGAAATATGATTTTTTGTTTTCATTGAATGAGCTCATGAAGTAAGATAAAAATAAATTATGGAATTAAGGAGTTGGTTACTTACTTAAAAAGCTACACAAAGCAATATTGAAATAATAATAAAATCTAGTTATGACAAGAAAAAATAGTCTGAACTTAACCAAAGGCGGCCAATGAAAATGCTGAACAAGGGTATTCGACACAGCCACAATCTTCCTGATTAGCAGTGCCAGTTTACATCAAACCTAGTATGAAAGATTCGATAACAAGATCAAAATATGTACACATAAATTGAATTAAATATTGCAATATTATAACTTAAGCTTAAACCGAAGCTAGATACACGCAACCTTTTCTCTTTAAGGCACGAAAACATTTATTCTTACGTAAAATTAACCCCTTCAGCCCTGAATTATGCACAGAAAAAAAAATCAACTAGTGGTTCAAAATGCTATATTATATATAAGTAACATAAAAATAAAATATCAATTTTTTGTCAATTAGCACACTACTAAAATATTACTCTTAAGGACACCAGGTTTCAATTAAGTAAAAAGAAATTTTTGTTTTAAGTTCAATTTACAATTATTTCGTATGAAAACAAATATGCTTCAGATTTCTCGCAATAAGATGAAGTTTTGAGCTGTACAATCTTCCAATTTGCATCTTTGAACTACTTTCAATCTCATGTTATTGCAACGTCAGACAGCTGGATTTAACTTTTTCTTTGGATGCTGTACAGTATTACCTGATGGATGTTCGGGTTTGGTAGGGGCTGCCAACTGATTTGAAATGTGAAGACTAGTTAATCTATATAATTTTCCTAAGGAATTCCAGTACAATTTGCATCTCTTTTGTACCATAATCAAGAATTTATTATAGCCATATTGAAATAATGAAAGATGATTTAAAGGGTCCATTTAGGTAGACTCCCTATAGGAAATGTACCTATTGCAATGGTTCTCCTGACATAACTTCTGGAAAATTTCTGTAGGTCTTCACCGATCATGACTCCACGTTCATAGATTGTCTATCCAGCTCAAAGGGGGTGGAAATGGTGGGCGTTGAAATTTTCCTTTCCTTAGAACTATTTTACAATTGAAGATAGAAAGAAAATTGAAATTAGGCTAATTATCACCTTTATATAAAGGACAATTTTTATATTTAAAAGTTTTTTGATATCTGCAATTGCTTAGAAGTTACAAGACAAAAAGTGATTTTCCATCCCCGTCCTAACTTAGAGTACCTTTCAACCTCTACATGTTACCCTTTGTTGGAAAGCCCTTGTCAGTCTCTTGCACCCTCTTTTATTCTCGTAGCTCTAATTCTTATGAAAAAAAAAAAAGGGAGAGATTTATTTTCCTCATATCTCAGGACTAAAGGAATCTACCTTTGCATCCCGGCTTGCTGACGAGTTTTTTTTTTTGCTCCTTACAGCTGTTCACTACAATGACATTAGTAATTCACGCTCTTCAACTTCCCCCACCTCTAGTTATTTTTTCAATATTTCAGGCTTGCGAGTGATATTTTATATAAATTTCATTCACCCATTCCCAACAGTTCTCGTCAATTGAGATATTCTACAATTGTAAATCAGTATGAAGAGAAGAAGTACCAAAAAAAGAGAGAAGGCTTAGATTGGAGGATGCATGAAGACAGACTGCTAGCCATGAAATGGATGAACCGAAAGGTAAAATATTTTCACAATCAGGAAGAAGCGACAACAGCAAATAGGAAGTCCAAGTGTGGAAAAAAAAATCAGAAGTTGATTACCTTGCCTTAGTAAAACTACAATGAGAATACGGGACATGCTGAAATCTTTGTATAAATTAGCAGAAAAGCAGATGTTGGTAGCTTCGTATATTTCGACATTTTGTTGACGTGATAATTACAAATTCATATATCTTGTTCTCTATGAGAAATGAAGTTCAATCCTTACAATTGAAAGAAAATTCCCTTACTTTTTGGGATTTCTATAGATGGAGGATTGATAGCACTATAGAATCGTGAACAACAAGGACGAAAGAAGAAAGGCACCAACACAAGCACCAGAATATAGATGTTTTGTTTTGAGATTTGTAAACAAGAAGCAGCACATATGCCAATATACAGGACATGTTGGTGATGTGGTTCATGCAGTACAAAAGCTGAACCCATTGCAAAAATTTTTGGCGATACTGCAAGAATAAATCAAGACATACAGTCCTACTTGTTTTGTGGTCCAACCACCATATTTTCTATATTAACACTTTGACGCTAACTCAGAAATCAGTGATGGACGACAAAAGCAACATTTTCCCGTTCAATAGTTGATCCTAGGGTAGCTCTATGAAGATTTCAAATTTGCTGAATAAAATTATTTTCCTAACAAATTTTTCTAAAAGTGGCAGTCATTTGTTTTTAATCTCAATTTTGCTGATACACAAAAGACGGCTATTGACATCTTGGTAGCTGCGCAGACTAAAACAATTTTTTGGGAATTTAACAAAAAGAAAAAATATACTAAAATATTTAGAAACCAATATAACTTTATTTTTCACATTAATTCAGTTAATTTGAATTCATTTAGATTTTTCTCTAATACAAAATTAAAAAAATTCAAGAATAAACACTTATACTAGCATAAGAAAAATTTAGAGATAATCAAGAGATATAAAGTTCAATTTTGAGAAACATTTTTAAGGAAACGTAAATGAAAGGTAACCTTAATCTCTACTAATAATAAAGATGAATGTCAGTCTGTTGGTGATCTACATAACAGGGCCACTACGCTACCAAATTTGGTACAGATAGGACTTTGAAGGGTGGGAATGTGCACTGAACCAATTTTTTATTCAAATTTTAGCAAATTGACAGTTTTCGGCCATATTCTCGTGAATTAACTTCCGAAAGAACTGTCGCATGAAAATGATTTTTATACCATTTTAAAGTGCAAACAATTATCTTTCCAATGACATTAGTATGGGTACTGTGTGATAATTACTTTTAATTTTACATGGTTTTAAATTGTCATTAACTGCAGGCAAGGTCACTCGAGAAGACCGGTTCTCTTTTTCACCAAAGGTAGGGAGGAAGGGCGGGAGCAAAGAGGTCTTGAGCATGGCTAGGGAATGAATATGGTTGCCTCAGAGCCTGGGGTGGACACTAAACAGTCATTTGTCAACAAGAAAAGGGCTCCAAAGCTGTCGAAGATCACTAATCTTGTAGATAGACTATTGAATTAAAGCTGTACCTTTAAAGAAAAATGGATTTAATTGGACCAATATGGTGACAAATCTACTTTTATCTTGAATTATAAGCAACACATCGTTTAATTTTAAAAAGCACAAGTTGCTTATATAACATAGCGGATTAAGCATCATTGTAACTCAAGCAAGTCTAATTTGCACTTATCAACAGAAATCATTACTTTGATTAAGATAATATAGTTGTGGATACAAACAGTAATTGGACTGTAATTTAAGTCATGTAATTTATTTAGAAGTATGCCTGGATGTTCAGCATATTCAACTTTTATTAAAGTCTAAAAAGTGATTCGAAAAATCAAGTTAAAAACAATTTGTGGAAACGCCCTCATTTGCAGAGGAACACAAATTCCGCACACTGCAATGCCAATATCTTCCTAAATTTTAATGGTATTCAAATGGAATTATATGAATTGTCCTTAACATCTGGCTTTGAAGTTGTGAAAGAAAAATTACGCTACATCTCACATATGCAAAGTAAAAAATTATCTTCCATAAATGCTCCGATTTCCTCAAACATTCAAAGTATCTACTTCAAATTTTAACACAATGCCTTTCTAATATACAGGGTGGGTGAAAAGTCCTCGACACATTTAAGAAAATATGCCGAACAAAAGAATTTCGAACTGATGCCAAAAGAGGGCGCTACAGGATAAAAAATCCAGATACTGGAATTCTTGTTTTCGAATGCCATTTCTTCGCTTCGTTTGCAAATTGCGTCATTCTTAAAATGACCTCTCCAAGTGAAAAGGCGAATTGTGTTGGTTGGTATTTTGTAAAAGTGCAACGTAACTTTCATACCAAATTTAATAAACCACCTCCAAATCGGAACAGCATTTTGTCCTGGCGTAAGAAATTTCTAGAGACTGGTAGTGTTCTGGATAAACCAAGGAGTGGTCGACCATCAACCAGTGCTAGCGATGTCGAACGAATATGTGAAGCTTTTACTCGTTCTCCTACGAAATCAACAAGACAGGCTTCCATTGAATTAGGAGTTGCCCGATCATCAATAAGGGATGTGCTCCATAAACGACTGCACTTTAAATCATACAAAATGCAACTCGTCCAGCAATTAAAACCGAGTGATTTATCAATCCACTTCAACTTCACTGTTGATATGCTGCATCACATTGATGTTGATAATGATTTTTTACAACGCATTATCTTTACGGACGAAGCAACTTTTCATGTGTCGGACCACGTCAATAAGCACAATACCAGAATATGGGGATCTGAAAATCCACACTTTATAATTGAAACGGTACGTGATAGTCCAAAAGTTAATGTTTGGTGTGGTTTAATGGCAGACCGTGTCATTGGTCCGTTCTTCTTTGCCGAATAAACTGTAACTAAAGAAGATTATTTGGATATGTTGCAGTTATTTGCCATTCCACAAATATCACATATTCCTAACATCTTTTGGCAACAAGATGGAGCTCCACCACATTGGGGAAAAATTGTACGCAGCTACCTCGATACACAATTCCCTCAGCGATGGATTAGACGAGATGATCCACTAGCATGGCCACCTCGGTCTCCCGATTTAACTCCGCTGGATTTTTTCTTGTGGGGATAAGTCAAGGACAAAATCTTCACAATCCATGTTGACAAGCACGTGGAATGAGATCAAGTATCGCCTAGATGTGACACGAGCTACGAAAGGTGCCCATATCGAAATTTGGTACTTTTCGCCCACCCTGTATTGTCAAGTATTCTGCAAGTTTCGTATAGTCTGGCAGAAAACTCTGCATTTTATAAGCAAAAAACATGCAGAAAAATCGGGGACTTTTAATACCCTCCCGAACGTTCAAGATATCTTGACAAAAATTCACGCAAGTCCCTAAATGCCCCAGTGACCAAATCTTCACCTTAAAATCGGAGTTCAAGTCAATTCATCACATGGCGAAAGTCCTCCAGCATTTCCAGTGAAATTTTAAAACCCGGGTAAATCTGAAAGTGTCCAGATACTTTTGATCATTTAGTGTGTACAACACCTCATGTGGTGCTGCCATTTGAATATAATCGAACCTTCGTGGGGTACATTAGAGGGCAAGCTGCACAGCTTGTTTCTACTTCTAAAGGCACCTTTCTAAAAGAGAAGTGGATATATAATCCTATGAACTGTTAATTTGTCCATCCCATTGTAGATACAATTAATTTGTGCAAAATGAGGGCCATCAGCCTATTAATAAAGATATTGTTTCATTTAACAGGTGTTCAAGGAAATGAAGTTATGCTGTAGACTGTTGTTCAGAATTGTTAATCAAGATTTCATTTTCTTTATTAGAGAATTTAAGATCACAAAAATTTCACATATCTACACTCCTGTTCTTCTAGCTTGCACAATTACTGAATTTTATTGTCTGAAATATGACAAAAACTGACTTATTCAATAATTTCATAAAAAAAAGTCAGCGGGGTACTCGACTCTCAACTTTCTCAAATACTTACAAAATACTGCACACCATTTTCAGTTCTCCTTATAAGAATCTGCGTATCAGAATAAACAGCAGAAGGCAGGCAGCAAAACCTGCAAGCAAGAGTGCTCCCCCTTCCTCTACTCTCTTGCAAGCCACACAATTTATTTTTCATAGAACAATGGAAATATATATATACATTTAAGACATCTTCCTTAGCCTCAAATTTGATACAAATATGCAATTTTGATCACAAGACCACATACCAAGTTTCCTTTAAGGCATTGCATCTTGATTTATCACATTACATGCATACAGATACACAGACAGTCACTTCTTAGACGGATTGAACCTAAAATTTTCATGCACGTCTACAATCATGATAAAACTATTATTCCAATTTTCTAAAAAAACTTTTTTACTTTCTTTCTAAAAAACTATCTTTTGTTAGGTCTAAAAAATGTCAATTCATTAAAAAACGGTCCAGAGAACCCAGGAAATAATAAATTAATGCTTATCCTGTATGGACGATATATCTTGCACAATGAAAGTTATGGAATTGGATGTTGAGAGTCGTGGAAATAAGTAAAAGTTCACACTACTAATAAATTAACCCATTAATGCCCAACTTCATTTAAAGCATAGATTTCATTTAATTTCTTATCCCTTCCATTACCTTGAGAGAAAAAAGATGCAATTTTCACTTCAGAATCCGTAATTGATGGTATAGTTGGTCCAGTTTTCAAACTCCAAAACAGTTTATTAGACAAAGGGGGAAAAAAAAAAAACCCCAATGGAAGTGAACTGGTTTAGCCATGTAAGTGAAATGTAACCATCGGATAAATAGGACGCTGGGTTGCTAATGAGTTAAGGTAGGGACAGTTTTATGTTTGAAATGAAGTAGAAGCAGGTTTATTATTTTTTTAAAAAAATTAACTGATGAAAAAAAGCTAAGAATGGGCCACAAACACTACAGCATGCAAGGCCCAATTTGAAAGGAATTCTAATGCACACTTTCAACAAGAAAACAAATCCGAGAAAGGGAAAGAGGCGAATACGAGACCCAAGAAGTATTTTTCAATCAAAAATACAAAACTGCATCTGAATGTTTTAAGATACACAGCCTTATTATTTAAGTTAAAAATAATCGAACCTCACAGATGAAAAAAGTATTAAAAAATTTCAAATGTTAAGAACTTCTCTACACCCAAAATCTATGGTGTCAAGCTGCCAACGAAGTAAAGCTGGAAAGTTGGCCACGAAAGGAGTGCAACTTAAACCTCATTGCAATCTAATCAATTACACCTTTTCTAAATACTATGAATAATATGATTGAAGCAATCAGTTTAAAATAATCACCTGAATGTACAAGACTTGTTTTTTAACTCCTAGAATTCTACACAGATAGGTCGTGGATAGCAAGATCACTGACACGAGAACTCTGCCATGCAACAACAAAATGAATAAATCTAAAACAATTAAAAAACAAAAGGGATGTTAAAATAGAATTTTACACAAAAAAGAAACCAGCTGCTGAAAACAAAGACAACACTAACTAGGAGAGGAAAAAGTAAAACTGTGAGAACAACAGATCAAAATTCTAATAAGGGAACAGCAACTGTTAAGCACCCAGAGACAAATCGCTTCTCTGATTTTATATCAGATGGCTGACAATGATATCTGGAGCAAGGTTGGTAGGTTCTGTATACTGGGAACAATTAACATTTTTTAAGGGATTATGCTATCTTAAATTAAGCAGCAAGAGAAAATACAACCTGCAAATTTTCTCCTGATCCATTTTGATACTCAGCAAGTAAAAGTATGCACAACAGCAGATTAACAATCTTTTGCTGCACAAAAATCGATTTATTTCTTCAATAACCTTGAAATTATACTTTTACTTCAAAATAAAAATGTAATTTCAAAAACAAAATTAACTTAAATCTGGCTTGTTTCATCTTTACAACATTAAATTTACTACATTTTTGAATATATTTTCTACCACGCCTCAAAAAAGACTACTCTTTTAGTGTTTACTATTTAACTTTCTGATCCAGATAATCCTACAAATGGTCAGTGGGAACAATACTTGGTGCCTGGGATAGGGTTCAGTCATTTCCATGCATTATAGAGAAGCCACTCTTGTACAATTTGAGCAGAATACTAAAGATAATTACTCGCCTGAATGATGCAACATGGCAGCACTTTGATGGATATTATTTATCAAAACATTCAAACACAGTAAATTCTCAATTATCCGGAAAGCTCAACCAACCGGAAAAATTAGAAAATTTCTTCTAAAAACTTTACATCCGCGCACCACTCCATTCACACGGACAATTTATTTCTGGAATACAACGTCCGCTCCGCATGGAAGGACACAAAAGAGGG
>BGPR01010181.1:37573-53739 GCA_013235015.1 Araneus ventricosus
GCTACTCCAGATTGGTAAGACTCTTTCTTTTCCTTTATTTACCCTCCGACTGCCTGCAAATGCCGATTATGTAATATCACGTGCTTGAGAATTGGAGTCGCGCAATAACCCTTGCGGATTTTTAAAAAGATAATTTTGATATTCAACCTGGGATTTGTTTATGATCACTTAAAAGAGTTGTACCATGCTTGCCGAGTAGAATATTTTTCAGTCTTGGCTATTTTTATATACTTATATTTTTACAATCTATATATTTATGGTAAAAATTCAGCTACGGATGATACTCATTTTTTTATTATCAATGTTAAATTAAAATCTTCATAATGTTTTGTAAATAGAATGTTATGGAAGGTATAGAAGTGTTCTTAACCGTTTGAGTGCGGCGAAGAGCTTCACTTTCTATGTGCCGAAAATGCTGCCGCACTCAAATGGTTAAAAATTATAATGAATGTACATTTCAAAATGACAAAAGCAAATTATTTGGCAGAAAAAAATCTAAAAAAGTCACAATCTACCCCCCCCCCCATTTTTCCCGTCACACTCAACTATCTGGACTTTTTAGGTATCCAGAAATCAGTTTCCCGAGCATGCCGGTTAGTTAGCTTTCACTGTAGCTATAAGATTAATCACTCCCTTGATTATAACTTAATCTCCCTCACCAGAAGCTGCCATGCAAGAACTAACCATAATCAAACCACCCCACTTGAATGTTCCTCTCGCATACATTGGTTCGAGCTCTGCATTTGCTTGCTTTTCTCCAAATTTTTATGTTCATAGCTGTATTACACTTATCTAAAAAAAACATAATTCAAAAATTAGGATTCCTTTTCGTGCTATTCTGCAAATTCAAGTCTTTTCTTGTGAACAGTTTTCTTTGTATATTTCTGACCGTACTATCCTGCCTTTCGTAACACAAGACAAATTAAATCAGGAACTTGTGGTTTTCTGAATTTGTATTATACATTAGATAACTTTTGCATGCTGATTTGCAGATTTTCTTTTACTTTTTGTATAGTCATCCCACTTTTTCAATTTGTGAATATGGATGGTTATCCTGCTATTTGCTTATTTCGAGTACTCCCCTCAACTTGGAACTTTTAAAATAACTTTTGCACTATTGTAGGACCTTTCTGGACTATTACAGCAATTTGTCCTCCTTATAAAGCTTTATATTTAAATACTTCAGGTCCTGGAATAGTTAATTTCCATGTGGTACCACCATTGGTGAATCAACGAAAATCTAATGCTCAACTTCTCAAAAATAAGGATAAAATTCTCAAAACTATCTTAAAAATACAAAATATATGGCATTTAACATTTTGAGAAAATTACGAAGTTGCAAAGTGCATAAAACTAAAAAAGAAATAAGGACAGAGTTAACTGCTTTTTTTAATACTCGAAATCAAAACAATATTCTCCAGAACATATTTATATGTTTCCTTACTTCACTGATTCCACAAGTCATACATATTTTGAACAACTTTTCATAAAAAGATGGAGATTAAATGGGATGAAATAGATGGAAGGAAAGTTGAAACAAAATAAGGAATGCAACTTACAGAAGATTTAAATCAACGGGTGAAATATCTAACAGTAGAAGTAATAGACACATGATTAAAGAAAGGGTTTAATTAGATGCATGTCAAAGAACATTGACCCATTCTACGACTAAAGCACACATAAAATTGACACGGTGCATTATGAACTGATCAATTAGATGCAGTAAAAAAACTAAGAAACTGATGGAGGAAGTGAAATATCAAATGTAGAAACATTTAGCAAATCTGTATAATAATGAATTTTTTTGAGACTTGCAACATAGTACCGTTACAACAATCATCCTATGGGTGTACAGTGAAAACAGTCCAACAAGCAGGATAATGGAGAACAATGATTTACTTTTGAATATTCCAGAAAACATGAAGCACTTGCACAAATTAGCAACACAAGCAAATCACTAACAAGAACAGTAACAGCACCCAGCAGACCAACTTGCAAAGTGAACAAGACTACAGAGAGAACATTTCTTCACTGAGCATTTCCAAACTTATACCCTTTTCCTGACAGGATGCGACGTCACACAGCATCTAGTACATTCTGTATGAAAACCTGCACTTTTACGCCAGGCGGAGTTGATTCCACCAACAGGGCGATGTAAAAACTGAAGATGTTTATATTTCATTAGCAGCATTAAGAAATATCTTCATTAATTGATACAATAAAAGTAATTTGGTTGTTTTTTAAATTTTATTCTTTTAGATTTACGTTTAATATTTTATTTGTTTAATCATTAATTGATTTGATCCAAAATCGTGGCACAGAAAAGCTAATTTTTCTTTTGAGGATGACAACGAATGGTTTGTTTACAAATCAAAACTGGTAGCCTCAGCCATGTTGGGCATAATTTATTACCATACTCGTTGTGGTGTAAAAGAGAACATCAACATAGTTTAAGTCACCACTTGGCGCTTTCTTTTGGCGTGGCGAATTTTCTTGGAGCACTGAACCACCAGTTTGACTCCAGAAGAGTCAGGAAAATCATGACATGTGTATAATCGAGTACAGATGCTATGTGCAAGACCAGCTAGTATACACAGTAGAACCCCACTAATCCAAACTAATTGGGACCAGTGCTAAAAAAAAGTTATATAAGTACTCAGTATTACTATATCTTGAAATCTTATCCAAAAGCAATAGAATGTCTCCCCTTTTTATTAGAATATAATGGATGTGCTCCTGTATGAAGTGACCTTATCTTACGGCTAACTCAAGAAGAGATTCATTCCGCGAGCTGTGATGGCGGAGGCTAAAGAATAGACCTTTTTTCCTCCACCGGTTCAACCCCCAATTTTCTGAGAAACGAACCATCCACTTCCTGTTAGCTCATTCTCGTACGAACACACTTCTCCCTGACACATCATTCTCTCCTGTAAAATCGAAATTACCTATTTTGTGAGGATCGCGTTAAGTTTGTTATTTAATTTCATTCTACATTTTAAGCATTTCAATTATGTCAAATAAACGGAAACAGTATATGCTCACTAAAAGACAAATTAGACGCACCAGCACGTTTAGACAAAGGCAAATCAGCTGCTGAATTTGGCATTGCCAAAGCAACAATTTGCGATTGAAAAAAGAATTGCAGCAAAATTGAACAGTTTAGTCCAACAACATCGGAAAGGACGCTTAAAACGTAAAACATTGAAAATGTTGATGAAATTCCTTACCTTTGGTTGTCACAAGAGCGACAAAAAGGGATGCAGATAAGTGGTCCGCTTATCCAAGAAAAGGCACATCACTTTAACAGATGGAGACCCGACATTTGTTGCAAGTAATGGATGGTTAGATTGATGGAAAAAAAACATGGAGTTCACCCGTTGTGCACAACAGGAGAAAAATTATCCTCCGATTAACATGGCTGCCGAAGAATTCATAAAAAAATAGATGATATGATTTCATCTGAAAATTATTTACCACAGCAA
Source organism: Araneus ventricosus (assembly GCA_013235015.1). Classification (NCBI taxonomy): domain Eukaryota; kingdom Metazoa; phylum Arthropoda; class Arachnida; order Araneae; family Araneidae; genus Araneus; species Araneus ventricosus. The sequence goes on from BGPR01010181.1 coordinate 41,056, forward strand.
GTATACAACTGTGATGAAAGTGGCCTAAATTTTATAAGTGCTGCCACAAAAGTCTTGCTTGTCAAGGAGTCTTGTGCTCCAGGCTTTAAAATGAGTAACGAAAGAGCGACAGTGTTAACATGCTCTAATGCAACAGATAATAAATTACCGCTCATGTTTATAGGGAAGTCAAAGAACCACAGAGCATTAAAAAATGTGAATATGAATTCACTTCCTGTATTTTACAGGAATCAGTAAAAAGGCGTGGATGACCACCCAGCTTTTTAAAGAATGGTTTGAAAAGCAGTTTGTCCTAGCAGTAGAAAAATTTAATAAAAAGAAAAGTTTGCCAAACAGTGCCTTACTAATTTTGGATTTCCATTTCATCCAGCAGCAAAATCATTGTGTTGCGGAAATATAAAAGCTTTTCTACCTCCTAATATAACAGCTTTATGCCTATGGACCAAGGAGCGTTAAAAAATATAAAATGCAGCTACTGGAAGATCTTCAAACACTGATTGAAAGCGATGGTAGTTCAGACTCTGCACTGCATCTGATAAAGAATGCCATAATAAAAGATTTAATTTACTGGGTATCTGATTACTGGGACATTGTTACACAAAATTGTTTAGTAAAGTCGTAGAAGAAGTTATGGCCAAGTTTAGCTGATTCTAGCAAAGTGGAACAGGGAGAAGCAAACAAAAGAGAAATTCTTCCGTTTATTAAATGTATTCCAGGCTATGAAGACGCAACTGAACACGCTGTAACCAAATGGTTGTCTTGTGATACTGAAGCCAATCAGTTACTATACAGATGAAGAAATAATCTCTTCAGTTCAAGATAAGCTACAAGATGACTCTGATCTAGAAGAAACTGATGAGCCAGAGAATGTCCTCATTTCCCATTCTGAAGCTGCAAATGCGCTAGAAATAGCATTGCAATATATAGAGCAGAGTGAAAATGCGACAACTCACATTATGTTTATGAGACGGCATAATATTACTTCCATGTCAAGATTAACATCACTTCGTCAGACAGATTTCTTCACCCTAAAAGATTGTTAATGTAATGTGTTTCTATTAAATGTAATCCTGGAATTACTGCATTAGTTTCTTCAATGTGCACAAAATTATACATGCTGAAAAGTACTTTTTTTAGCACATATATTTAAATCTTTTCAATCACAAATTACATACAATTTTTGAAACTAAAATCGGTTCGGATTAGTGGAATTCTACTGTATATTAAAGTACCTCACACAGAACAAGACTGGAAAAGAGATAATCCAAATTAATGCCTGCCACCCTTCTCCATAGTAAAATTGTCCAGAAGTTCTAGCCAGCTTTTTGAAACGAACAATAGTTCCTTGACTTTATACTCAGTAACCTACAAAACATGTCTCCTAACACATAGCAGTGTATTTGTTGCTGATGCAGATAAAAAAGAACCACAGAGAACACACTTCACCATATTAATTCATGACTTGAGGTGTTAGAATTAAAACTAATAATAGCGACTGAAAATTGTTACAAAATTATGCAAACATTATAATCCTTACTAAATGTCAACACTTTAAATTTAACCTTCGATCGGAGTGGTTTAAAATTTAGTTGACAAGTCATTTACTGTGTTATCAAACTTCATAATTATTTAATAAGTAACAGGACCTTTCTAAACACTGCTACTCAGAGTAAGCTTTTTAAACCTCAGGACAATTACTAAAAAAATAAACAAAATGACAAAACATCAATTCTTTATTTGCCAATGCTGCACATCATGTTAGTTGCGATAGATTCAGTGTTCACTATAAGACAAACTAAATTTCTTTTTAATACCAATCTTTCAAGTTTGTACTCGGTATCATACTACACAAAATCATAAGGGTATTTCACAGTAATATTTATCTTAAAATGCTGCTCTCTTTCCCCAATATTACCACAATTTTGTTTTATAAAAAACAATCCCAGTTTCTTCTCCCAGGAGTATTTTATAAATGTGTATATAGAACAAACCTTGATAATTTTGTTTATGACACAGCCAATGTGCTCTTCTTTACATGATAATTTTCACTCAAGTTCTTATAATGAATGCGATTAGTGGTATTAGTCAGTACTTTTCCGTTAGCCGGGCATAGATGTCGGCAATTGTGAACCAAACGCGGGCCGAGTCGCTGGGTGCAAATGTTACCAAAATTTGACATAATTCTACATTATTTGGCGATTTTTCGCTTGCGCCCGGCTAACGGAAAAGTACCTATTAGTAATTCAATTTTATTGGATTTGTGTATTTAAAGAGATAAGGCCTTCGGATAAATTGACGACACATAAACAAGTTTTCACTCTGATGCGATAGAACTTTTTTAGCCATGTGCAATCTTGATGACAAAGCATTATTTTAATATTTTCAGAACTATCTGTTAATTAAATTCAATGCAAGCAACACCACCTGATACTGAATTTGTGAAAAAAAAAATAATTCCAAGAGTATACAGTATTTAAAATTATGAATTATATATTTAATACTAAAATGCAGAAAATAAACATCTGCCTTTTAGTAAAATAAAGTGTGTTTTAACTGTTTTTATTAAATTTATAGATTCACAACATCAGACAAAACGACAAATTGTCTTTATTGAATAAAAACACAATATTGAAAAAAAGCAAGCACTTACCTTTACTTCAGCAAATTGTTCTAGGCGTTAAAATTGCTTTAAGGAAATAAAAAAAAAGCGGAATTTCTTTCACCAATTATAAATCTATGTACAAGACCCATCATGTTTTGTGCGATGCCACTTCTGGAAACTGAAGTCGCAATTTTGCTTTGGAGATCTAAAGTAAATCATGAAAAATAACTGAAGTGTAACAAAGCGAAGCAGTCAGCTCTACTAATCCTTTGTCATACTATTTAAATTTGTAAGTTTAAGAATACACAGTATGATTATATCTTAAAAATGTTTTCAACTTTCTCATAGTATCTTCAAATAATTTCAAACGTTTATTAAAACCTTATATATTTTTTTCTCCCTCCCATATCTAATATAGACAGGCAATATAAAATTATGACATTTAAAGAAATCAACAAAGAAACTTTCACCATGACCTTTAATAAACAGTATGAAACTTCATTAAAACATCTATTGATTCTTGTTTGGAATATATTTAAAATTAAGTATGCATGCTCACATCTGGATATAGTTATATATGTGATAAATGTTCTTTTTCTTACCAATAAGATAGAAAGAAATTGGACTTTTCTTCAGCGTAAGAGAACCAAAATTTCATGGTAATGAGAAATATCTTCAATCTTCCTACAGTGAGTAAAATTTAAAATAAACAAAAACACCCATTGCAATACAATTATACTTTTACCAGCAGCTTTGATGTCAAACAATAAAGCAGATTTCAAGTTTCTTCTCCTTTGCATTAAATATAATGTTAGTGTTAAATATTTAACTAACAACTAGTCATCATTTGCTTGTTTTATGAACTAAAGGGTAAGACTTAAGAACATGGTGCAGTCTCTCAGCAAAAAGCTGGTTCAGAACCACAGTCATGAATACCAGATTTAGTGAGAAATCACACAAAAAATTAAACTTAGGCGACAGCACCGTGTTTTTAAATCGAGCCAACTAAAGTACCACTTCATGTTGCTTTTTACCACGTTTTTATTAACTCGTTTTCTTGTCTATCTGTTAGGTACAAATTTTGCAATGAATTTTAAACTAACTTCCTGATGAGCTGGAGACTTGAAAATTTAAACATAGCTCAGAACTAGATGACAATGCAATATTAATTCGCTTTCTTGTCTGTTAATTTTTTATTTCATATTTTGTATTTTACCGACCCAGAGCTTTGATAGATGGCACTGTCCAGGCGTCACTCGTAAATGTAGGATTCCAAAATTCTGCCGCGAATAGTGGATTGAAGTTTGGAGGGGAGGGTTTGCTATACCAGAGTGACAATAATTTGTTTGCCGTGAAATTCCAGAGGGGGGGGGGGGAAGTAAAATGGTGTTCGGGGGCTAGTTGTTTTCACGAAGGTTTCTGCGTGAAGTAACTTAATTTTTCAGGAAAATAACAATTTTCTATTTATGATCAGGTGAAGAGAAATTGAAATGAACCTGAAATTTGCCACATGTCTCCATCATAATCTCATCAAGATGGTTAAAATCGACTGCAAAATTTCACACACAGAAGACTAAAAAGCAGAAAATTATTTAAATAAAATAAAAATTTCTATATACCACGTTTTTAAAACAAACTAAAAAGTAATTTCTTCTAGCCCCATACAGATTTAAAGCGAAAAACGTGGGCGCATGCAATATTTAATAGTAAGGAGTGTAGGGAGTATCTGTCGTTGAGAAAACTCACACAACAGTTCATATCATTTCCATTGCAAAAAAATTGTTAGTGACTGAAATAAACTACTTATGCACCAATTACCTATTGCATGCGCCCAACGTTTTTCATTTTAAATCTGTATGGGGTTACAAATCTGTATGGGGCTAGAAGAAATTACTTTTTAGTTAGTTTTAAAAACATGGTATATTGAAATTTTTATTTAAATAATTATTATTACAAAAAAATTGTTTACAATACTATTTGAAAATTTAATTTACAAGCTACATTAATGTTCTTGTTTTAGAAAATATGCACTTCCTCCTATTAAAAAGTGTAGATAAATTGCAATATTTTAATAATACTTTAATTCTTAACCTGTTTTAATACTTTATTTCTTGCTTATATTCTTTTTCTACAATAAATCAGTTGATAAGGAAATAGCAAAACTAAGCACAAGTCAATAATGCTTGACACTGTTCAACATAGCATAATCATTGGCTTGAAGGGAAAGAAAAAAATAAAATAAAAAAACCCAGCACCTTTTTTACAACTGAGAATTAACATTTCACTCCTCCAGCTTTAATGCGAATTGTCACTTTTGTGAATACTTATGAGCCTATCGCACCGCACACAATGACATTACATTAAAATGGGAAATAAGGTTAACAATTTTAAAATTATATTTTACTATTAATCATATTTATAGGAATAGAAAACAAACCAGTAAGAGAACACCAACAAATCATGCATAAATGAAAAACCATCTAAATAAAAGTCAGTTAAATTTTTTTTAAACGCTTCATAACTAATGAAAAGTTTTCCTATTATTAATTAATTAATTTCCTAATATAATTATAATTCCTAATATCTCAAAACCACGAGAAGAAATATTAATCTTGTAAACATTAGAAGCTATCAAATCTATTTAAGCTACAATGAAAAATTAAACGATTAGAAACAAGTATCGGTAAATATTTTCTGGTTAAGAAATTAATATTCACCCTCGCACGCCAAAAAGGCATATATTGATTAGAAATAAATTTAGCCTTGGAATTAAAAAAAAAAACACACCACCCAAATCATAGTTTAAGAACTACACTTCCAATAATTTCAGGGGGAAAAAAATATTCCAAAAAACTTCACCCTTTTATAAGAGTAAAGCCACTGTAAAACCTATTCAGATGTGTACACATATGCAAGAATTCGATTAAGATACATTGTTGATTACAGACAGAAATCAGAGCAATAATTACTGCCTTGTTTATTGTACCTATATTTATGTTGTTTTGAAACTCAAATTAAAAAAGCTATTGTAATTGAACCATTGCAAACATACAATCAAAGTAACTTATAGTAAAAACAAAAACGATGAAATTTCTTACGAAAAAATCCCGCCAGCTGTAAATCCATTCCACGAACAGTTTTCTAACGGAAGGTGATCAAGTTGCCATCCTCTTATGATCAGGATGATTTTCTACATAAACTATAGAAACAAAATTTCTATAGGCATAAAAATATTGCCATTAGAAAGACTGCCATTCATTTTTAATGCTAATTCACATTAAACAAGCAGAACAGAAGTTTCGAATTTTCACTTCCTAAATAATTAACTTTCAAATTTTATTAACCAATTTAATAACAAAGTATTAACACCATGTTCAGATTACATGCAAACAATAATTTTTCAACATCATTCAATAAATTTTTCAAACTGAAATTTTAGAACATTGAAATGAAGATCAAATATTTCGTTCTGTTTAATTTTTCTGAAATTAAAACGTAAATTTATGAACTTACACCTTCAGTAGGTTTCAATGTGCATATTCTTGCACCGCAAACTTTTCCGAGTTCCAATTGACTGTAGAAATGCCCACTGCAACTTGAGAGAAACAAAACGCAAACAAGTGACTCAGAATAATAATACTTTGAAGATAAAAATACAATCTGAAGGCAAAACCAACAAGGTAACTTACATTAGCTACCCAATACGCTTATGGCAAAACATTGTACCTCAATAGCATTTCTTTCACAATGTTCCCCCTTGACGAGCGAGAAACATCTGGACCATAGACGATTTCTATGTTGAAACAGTAAAATTAACAGCAGTAAAATAGAACAAGGAAGTAAATAAACTTCCAACAACAAAATATCAAAATAGTAGCAAATGCTCATCTAATAACTGTAAAAATTAATTAAAATGCACAATAAAAAAATAGATTAATAAAGACGAAAGGATAAGTTAAATGTAATTTATTTACAAAATATGACAAATGAAGCAGCAGATTTACCGACGTTCTGTCTTCCACATGAAACGGCTGTTTCGGCCCATATGAAATATCACAGATAAAATAAAATTTGTACAGGTCTGCTGCAAGAAAAACATAAATATGTAAAATTCAATTTAGGGATTATCAACCCTTTACAAAATAGTGAATATTTACAAAAGTCTATGTACAGCATAATGAAAATATATTATATTTAAGGTAAAATATAACTACACATTTTCATCAGATGAAAATGTGACTGCTTTTAAATTGCTATAAAAATCACTCAGACCCAAGATTTCTTCGTCCACCATTTCAACATCATTATCGACCTTCGTCTTCTTGGTGAAGCCTATTTTCAGTTCTTCCCATTTTCTTTTCCGGCTTTGTTGTTTCTCTTTCAATTCTTTGTCCAGAAGTTCATGAGTAGTTTTTAACAGCACTTCCACTCGAAGATTTCCTCGGCTTTTCATCTGCTTCTGATTTATGCTGAAAATCATATCCAGCAATTCGTCGGTTTGCATTTGTGTTTTACACATCGCAGATTCCTTACGCATGGATAATAATACAAAATACGTTAAACAGTTTTCAAATCAAATTTCAAGTACTTTGTGCTAATCAAATTCTCCGATTTATTCTAGTTTTAGGAATAATTTGAAGCGACCTACTTAAATAACAGCCACTTCCAACACTTCCCGCTGGAAAGGATAGTAGGCTTAACACAACTTCGGAGAAAAATCGATATAATTTCTTAATTCAAATTCTAGAATAAGAAATAATGCAAAGTCAACTTCACCGTAGCCAACTGTAGAAAACGATCCTCAAAATGGATAATTTCAGGCAGAAATCTGGATCAAAATTCTTAATTTAACGACAAATTCTACAGCTCACAACAAACGTCGAACGAATAGCAACAAAATGGCGACGATTCTTTCGGAAATTTCCCGTAATCGCTTTGCGTCAATGGTGACGTCAATACATACGTCAGCGTACTAAGTTCAATGTCACATATTGATATCGATTATGGGATCGCTATCAAGCAAAACTTCAATAATTTTTTTCAATGTATAAATTTGTTAACTAACACCGCATGAAAGTTATTTTTAATACTTCTATAAATGCTCAAATTTTCTGTTTGTACATTTGTTTTAGGTTAGCCATAAGTACCACTCAGATCAGTTTAAGTTTTATTTTAAAATTTGACAAAATTGTCATGGTTGGCTGTGTTTCTTTCAAAACATAACATAATTTTGCTGATATTAAGCTTAATAATTTCATAATAATGACTTAAAATCTTAAAATAATCATTTCAGTTACAGATACCGTTTGAATATAAAGATTATTTGTTTGCAGCAGCTCCAGCCTTCCGGAATTTTTCCTCTACTAATAATAAGCTGTTGCTTTTTTTTTTTACTGTGGTTTCGCCATATCTGGAGGTACCAAAGGTAAATTAACTGATTGTTGATATTGATGAATTTTGTTTGGATTAAATTATAAGATGATCTAAGTTAGAATGTCAAAGGTAGATTTTTATTTGAAAATATTCATGTGATGTCAGATGTCTGATACTTATCTTCTATCATTTGATAGTGTTATGGGAAATATTATTTGTTTTCTTTAACATTTACATTACATAAAGGGACATTTATTACCATTCATAGACAGTACATAACTAAATTAAAGTTATGATGGAGTGTCATATTTAAAGTTTCAGCGTTTTCACCGATATATAGTTCTCAAATAGTTTCAATTAAAAAAAATATTTGAAGTGGGTTAGATAAATGTGTCGTAAAGTAGAACAGTCATTTCGATACTATTACGACTTGTACTTATTTTTTGTAAAAAAATGACTATATAGAATTTAGATATATATTTATAAGCTTCTTAAATATGAATTTATTGGTTACAATCGTAAATGGAGCCTTTTAGTGTTTGCATGTATGACTTATACTTAATATGTTGAAATATTGAGTGTTTTTTTTTTTTTTTTTTTCAAAACGCGATAATATACTTTTGTTTAAATGACTGATTCCTCAGATTATTCTAGTTATTATTTCTTCCTTTTTGGAAAAAATAAACTTTCTTAATAGTTTTCATTCCATAATTTACTGTAAATATGTTTTAAAGACTGTTAAATTCATTCATTGTGGAAATATTTTTCTCCAATAATTTTTTATGATATATTCTTCTTATGCATTGGTTTATGATTTAAAATGTATGTGTTGATTTTTATAGTAACTGTTAAAATTTGTAATTTTCGAATTGATAGTATGCTGTTTTTTTTAAAGTTTTAATTGCATCAATTTTAAGAAAAATACTGCTATGATTGTGCAATGTAGTTATTTTTTAAAATGATTTATTTTTAAGAAAGAATTTATTTTTTGGAAATTAATGAAGCGAAAGTGGAAAATGTATATAATTGTCGGCTTTGTGCAATGAAAGACATTACTTAGCTATAACTTGATATAAGCATAACATATCACTTAAGTATAATTTATGTGCCCCCCCCCCCCAACCAATGAAGATAATCAATCAAAATTGTCTGAAATATTCTTTATAAGATTTAAATATTTATAAAAAACTTTTGGAAGATATATTAGAGTAATTTTTAAGAACTTTTTTCTGTTAATGGTTTCCATTTAGTGAAGTATTTTAAATTTTAATATGATTTATCTTCTGATATTTTCTCACTGTTCTTTTGAATAAATAATGGGAAATATTTAGTTGTATGCTTACCTTTGAAATTTGAATATTTTTAACAAAAAGTTATATAATATTAATAGCGTTATATTATACACAGTTACAATGCATGATCTGTATTATAAATGCTTCTGTTAGTCCAAGTAATTTAAAACCTTGACTTGGCTGATTATTTTGATCTAATAATTTTCAGCATAGATAAATGAGCCTTTAAGGTTAGCAAATTATAATTTTGTTCATGATACTAAATTGTTAAAATATTAATGATATTTCCCATGGTAAATTTTTAAAAATGCACTAATAAATATGAATTTCCCGCCTTTAAACTGAATGTGAAAAGGCTGGTTTGGCAAACAAAATATATGGTACTTCTGTGTTATAGCAAATTATAGGGTACTGCTGTGTTTTAGCAAATTGTAGGGTACTTCTGTGTTATAGCAAATTATATGGTACTTTTGTGTGGTGCCTGAGCTTACTTGGGAACCTTCGGATTACACCTAGATCTTAGATATGTGCTAGCGAAGCTACTACGTTCCGGATCCTGCTGCACACGAAGCTGTAGGATTTTTTTTAAAGTTAAAAAAAAAAATCTACCCAGTGCTCACTTGGCATCCCCTTAACAAGGAATATTTTTAAAAACAATTGCGAATTCGAGAGCAAAAAAAGTGACGCTATGCTATTATAAGAACGCATTCTGTTTTTTATAGGACTGCAAGCATTTTGACGAGATTTTATCACTATCTTGGCTGCTTGGTGATTCAATCTTGGGGACCACTATAACACAGAAGTACCAAAAATATTAATATTTTAGGTACTTTTCTGTTAGCAGGACCCCAGACAGAAACTTGTCAGATCTTAGTGATAACTCTCATCAATAGTCTTAGCGATGAATATCAATGTTAATTTCATTAACGTCCAAACATGGCAATGATTAGGGCCATGGTAACTGAAAAATACCATATTTTGTTTCAATGATGAAGATCCATTTTTCTCTACAGCCTCGCATTCAAACATGATAAAAATAAAGAAAAAAAATTGAAGTTATAAGCTTTTATTCAAAATGCACTTTAAATGAGAAAATACGTTTACACATTATAATTTTGTCAAATTGAGCTCGAAAAGAAAAAAATATTTTTTCTGATTACAATAAAAAATGCATGGTACGAATAGAAGCATGGGCACCTTTACCTTCTAGGAATATTCCATTGGTTTAAGGAAATACAGTAAAAGCTTAACTAACCGGCATGCTTGGGAAACGCCGATGTCCGGATAGTTGAGAGTGACGGGAAAAATGGGGGTGACGTAGATTGTAGCCTTTTTTTTAAGATTTTTTCAGCCAAATAATTTGTCATTTTGAAATGTGAATTAAATATAATTTTTAAGAATACTAAAGTATCTTCCATAAAATTTTTTTTAAAAAACATATTTTTAATATTTTTTTTTAACATTTATTTTTAAAAAAAAAAAAAAATGATAATTTGTAGCTGAATTTTTACCAAAAATATAAACATATAAAAATAGCTGACGAAACTGGAAAATATTCTACTCATTAAGCATAATAAAACTCTTTTAAGTGATCATAAACAAATCCCAGATTGAATATCAAAAGTAATTAATTAACTTTTAAAAAATCTCAAGGGTTTGCGCAATACGCGCACCTCTAATTCTCCCGCATGTGATATTACGTAATCGGAATCAACATCTACCGGTATTCGGAGAGTAAATAAATAAAGGGAAGGGTTTCGTTTTTCGGCGAAAGATGAGGCCCTTTTATTTTTTGGTCCCAACTTTTCTTTTTAACCCCCCCCCCATAAAATAAATCTGTGCACACCACAGTACTGTATATTGCTTTTTTCCTTCTTGGCACCCTTCCGTGCGTAGCGGACGTTTCATTTAGAAATAAATTGTCCGCATGAATGGAACTCCGTGGGCACGCACGTGATAAATTTTGGCACGCAGATGTAAAATTTGTAGAAAAACCCATTTTCTAATTTTTCCGGTTACTTGAGCTTTCTGGATACTTGAATGCTGGATAATCGAGAATTTACTGTATACACAAAAAATAAGGGTGCTATGTAAGGCGCCCCACACTTTTATTCAAACCATTCATTTTATTGTAATCAGAAAAATTATATTTTATTTTTGAGTTCAATTTGATGAGATTATAATGTGTAAACGTATTTTATCATTTAAAGTGCATTTTGAAGAAAAGCTTATACCTTAATTTTTCTTATTTATTATTTTTTTTGTACTTTTTAATGACGGCTGACACGAATACACATGACATGTTAGGCATAATAAACCGAATTCAATTATTGAATTCTCTAATATAAAACACATATTAAAATTATTATATACAATTACATTTTTAAAATGATTTAATAACATTAACTTTCTGAAATATAAATCCGTAATATATTACGTGATAACTAACAATTATTATCAACAATGTAATAGAAAAGAGAGAATCGATCTACCCAACTTTCTCTTTTTGCTTTGAGTGCAAAATGTTTGGTGCACACGAAGTAAAAAAAAAATCTACTTCTGGTTGTTGGCGAATTTTAGTAGAAAGTAAACCCAAGACTCATAGAAACACGAGCTATGTCATTCATTGGTGCAGCGCTGGGTATTGTTACAACCTTACATAATGTGAGGTTACCACCTTCCAAACTTTATTGCTCAAATATAGGACTAGAATTTTAATATCATTTTGTTGGGTTTAAAATAGACATAGATTGCAAATTTTTTTTGCATATTATATTGTCTCTAGGGAATCTCACCACTGTGCTAATTTTCAAATCCGTATCTTGATTGGAAGAGGGTAAGAAATCGATCTCAAGATTTGAGGACAAAACACTCAAGTTGAATAAAAGCTTATAAAAATGATACCGCTGGAGATACTTTTAATGACCTTTTTTTTCGCTCCCTCTTTCTTCAACAATGGGCACCACCATATATTGAAATACTGGAATGATTATCCCGAAGGGACAAATTAACTGGTAGTTTGTTAATTTTAAGAAATGTTGGAAAAGGTCAGAATTTTTTATTGTTAATCTTATAACAGCTGACTTAATTTTTGGCAATGACAATTTACATTATCATTTTTTTTTTGTCAAATCAAAAAGGCATCCTTTATTTTACAATAGAAGGTGTACAAATACAGAAATAAATATTAAAATTTAAAAAATTCGTGACAAATTCGTCTTGTGGGTGTACGTGAATGCAGTCCAATAAGCAGGATTACAAAAATAAAGCTCTTTATTTTACAGGTATTCTAAGCTAAGAAACATAACACAAATATTAAAACAGCACTTGTAAAAATTCACAACAGAGATTACCATTAAATCTCAACACCGCGCTCAAAGGTTTCTTATTAGCTCACCAGCTTGCTTGCAGATCAAA
>BGPR01010183.1:0-13725 GCA_013235015.1 Araneus ventricosus
CTCTCATTACAGTATTTCTCTCATTAGAAACAGTATTGTTCTCTATCTTTAATGTTCAGATTTTTCCAAGAGTACTTTTTTCCATCTTAATGTGTATTTGAAAAAAATTCTAAATTTTACCGCCAACAGTTTGAAAACGCAACTGATAATTTTCAGTAATAAGGTATTCTAAGAATTACCCTGCGTGAAAAAACAATTGTTCATTTAGTGACAGCATTCTTATGCAATATGAACACTCAAATCATGATTTGAAAATAATCCCAAGTTTTCTCAAATTAATGAATAAAATTCATCAATTATTATCAATATTATTATTTAAAACATATAGATGGAATTTTCAAGTACCTTTAATGATCCTTGTTTATGGTTTAGAGTTGTTTAGGAATAAAATACAATTATAACATTGAGTCAATGAACATGACGTCAAACTCACATGACAACCATCCGTTCACGTCGTATCACGCTCTGCAATGACGTCTAGAATAATGAGATGTAAAAGAATACTAATATAATAGCCCAGATATGTCTCTCACTGATCCGGTAACAGTCTGACGTCACCAACAATAAAATTCGCGCCATAGCACCGCGAGACGTTAAACAGCATTATTTCATTGTTAGAGCACCTAAATTTCAGTAATTTTAAATTTAAAAGAGTAATTGTCGTGCTAATTTCAAATTTAATAGCTCTAAAATAGTAAAATAAAATTTTCTATCGATTGATATAAAATTTATCTCGCTATGATCAATAGTTCCCGAGAAATTTTAAATTATATTAATCATATATTCCAAATTAATTTCCGTTTTTTTAATAGAAAGTAGTAAATCACGTCAGTGGTATATCATGCGCTTGATATAGGTTAGACGCCCCGATGTACCTGATTATTTATTGCAATCGTGATGATATAATTTGATAATATTTTTTGGCGTCGTTAAAATTTACACAAAGACATCTGAAGCACAAGGCAAATTCTTAAACAACGAAAAATACTTCACACGGAATGTTGTTTACCAAGAGGTGTTTTGAATAAAGAAATATGTAAATAATATATAAATAAAAAATATTTCCTGTCATAAAATATGTTTATTTTATTTGTTTTCAATCAATGTTAAACATTTCTCTAGCATATATATTTATTTAAACACGTCAAATTTCATGGGAAATCTCTCGAATGAAGAGGCAATTTGCACCCGTCATACCATGACGGTTGATTTTCTAGTTTTTTCATAATGTTTGAAACCAGATAACTGAGAATATTTGGTCAATTTAATCTAAAATATCTTTTAAGGTGCTGAATATTCAAGACTTCAGTGGTTTTATTATTACATTTATAAAAAAATATTTTTCACATTGAAGTTTTATATATTTAATTTACTCAAATATAAAATCTTTTATCAGAAAATATTACAAGGTATCTTCTTAATGCTCTAGAAATGAGTTTATTCATAAAATTGATTTATTTCGAGAGCTGCATTCTCTAAATGAGTCATTTTCCCGGGTGACTCCAGGTTTTCCCAACAACTCATCGATTGACGACAGTTGTGAGTCATCAGCTGAAATTAAGAGCGGCCTCGTCACCAAAATAGAACATCAGTTTATTTTCTGCAAGCTGTTACTAAGAAATAAAACGTATTTTCAGTCCACTCATTCGACTGTTTACCTAAGTCACTAATAAATGGTATCAAATAATTTCCCGGAAATTGTTTTTTTATTATTCTGACGCACACAAACGAAGATCATTTTATCGTCTGCAAATATGAGCGTATGAAAAGGAAAAATAAAACTAACAAAATAAAAAGAAGTTTTTGTTCCAAACAGTTAATTGTTTTTTGGGTGCTAAAGGTTTATTTAATCAGTTTTCTTTGCATCAATAAATGGGATACATAATGCATTTCTTGTCACAAAATAATCATCTAAGTTGCGATCAATTTAATATTTTTTATTTTAAAAATAGAATTAGTATTATAGAGTTATTTTCAAACATTAAAACGTTCACATGCTATTAAAGTAGTTTATTTTTTAAGAATATGTGTTAGATGTTGCTCAAATTAATGCCAGAAAATTACTGATTTCGTAATTCTTACTTTAATTATATACCTCTACTAATAATAAAGAAGAATGTCTTTGTATGTGTTCGTTGGTGCTCTACAGGGTAGACCGTTAGACCTAGAGCCACCGAATTTGGCACAGATATGTTTTGGAGGGTGGGAATGTGCACCTCGAAGCTAGTTTTTGAAATTTAACTCTCTAAATTGTTAGCTTTTTTGATGTACTGACTTTAAAGTCGTAAAAATTTGCTTTCAGAATGAGTAATTTGATCTTTATTGTTTTTAATCAAGTGTCTGATATCTGAAGAATATTTTATCCATGTTAGTTCAAGAAATTATGCATATAAACATGAATTATTAGCTTTTGAACTCAATATGAGAAACTTAAAAATACGTGCAAAACGCTTAGAAGGCTAAAATAGAATTTTAATTAATTAAAAATTTAGGGAAATTTGGGGGATTTTCGTTGATATTATCAAGAAATATAATCACAAAAAATACTTTTTGGACCATCTTAAATTTTAAAAAAATATTATCTTTTTAATGGCATCAATTTAGTAGTCTCCCAATTCTTTTCCTAATTTTAATAAATTTTCAAATACGTTTTTATGCATGATTTACAATGAAATTCAAACCGTTTTAATTGTTTATACAGACATTTATCTGACTTTTTCTCTTACATTGCTCAAAGCAAAGTTGAAATCCCATAGGATTTTGATTTTAATTTATATTTCATAAATTTTTCTACGAAATTCGTAAATCAATTCCTCTCAGAGAGTGTAGTATATCAGGAAATACATCTATTAAGCTCAAAGATTATGGTTACTGATCGGCATGTTTTATCCTAATATGCTGAAATAAGAACTTATGTTCAGCACCATTTTCATGTTAAAATCAAATGCATATTTTGCATGAGAAATAAGGAAGTAAAGTTGGGCCGACACTGCGGTTAGATGTTGGATCACAAAGATAGTTACTTCAATTCATTAGGGACGTTCTTTTAGACCATGAATAGAACAGATGCAAGGTTACTGAAAAAACACGTTCTTTGGTTTAGCAGTAAAACCACACATTGAGCATTTTTTTACTGCGCATGGGCGAAACGTAGAGTAATTTTTTTTTCATAACTCAAGTGCTAGATATTTTGGCCAACTTATATAAAAATTCCAGTTCAATACCGTTAGTATTCAGAAAGATATCGGCATTGAAAGAAGTAAACAGCTTTCGATGTCTAAGAGAAACAAAATGATGAGGGTTCTTGCACAAATTGATATTTTTAAAATTAAATCTTCGAAAGTAATATTGAATATTGTGAAGGTTGAATATCCTGAATACTCATGCATACTTATAAATTAAATACATAATTTAAAATGCATTTCGATGATAACTTATTCGGAGGAAAAATAGCCCGTTACCGTTCATTGGTTTCAGTGTGAAACGACAAATTTCTTGAAAATAAAAATTGCTACATTTTTATCCTTTACATATTTATGATTAGCTACATGTCTAACACTCATTTTTGAAACAAATTTAGTAATTTTCGAAGCGAAACATTTTGTAAACTTGAAAGGGTTAAATGTGTATCACAATTTGAAGCTTAAAATTATTTTGTTTGTCCCGGCGAACAACCTGGTCGCCTAAGGCGGCTAGTCTTTAATATATAGCTTCTTTTATTAGACATTTTTTCATGAAACTGATAATTTGACGTCGAATATTAGATTTGAAAATAGTGAATATCAGTCAATAGGTATAATTAAACATGTAATAAGAAAGCTTTTAGAATAAATTGTTTTTAATTTTTTATTTTTTCAGCAGAATGTATTAATTTGTGAAATTTTACAGAAGAGAAATGAATGAAGTATTGAAGCGAAATGAGAAATCACAGATCTTTTATATTCATTTCTAAATAAAATCTTTATACAAAAATGCATAACTAAAATAAGTCTTCAAATTTCCGCATACCTTGGAATTGTACTCTCTACAGAGCAGTTTTTGAAATCTTCTATCAGCAGACTTCAGAAAAAATTGAAAAACGACGATCAGTAATATACATGTGGCATTATATGATATTATTTACCTAAAATATGAAAATAGTTGGTAAAATAATAAACGAAATTTCAAATATTCGCTCATTACCTTAGATTTTATATTTCTTATCTAATGCAATAAAAATATAAATAGGTTTTAAATCAGCTCAAATGCTTTAAGGTATTACTTGTATTTATTACGCTATTACACTATTATTTCTATTACATTACATTACACTACCTGCATCCCCGTGTTTAGAGCCATTTGGCTCCTTTCCGGTTTGGATGGATGGAGGTGAATTTTATTTTTTAAGAAAGGACAAAAACAAGTAACAGGTACAAAAACAAATAAAAATGAAAAAGAAACATGCACTGGACAGAACAACATAGAAATCAATACAAAATAGAAAAAAATACGTAGAGGGGAAAAAACATAAGTAGCCGGAAGTGTGTGTCAGTCTGGGTGGATGAGTGCTTAATTATTATCCTCTACAGTGAGATTGCTCTCATCACATATGAAACGCATTAGGAGTCGAAGTCGGGTTCTTGAGAAGTCGTCCGTGAGAATGTTTTTCAACCACTGTAATTTAAGTGACACTGTCGGAGTTTGGAAATGCCAGGAGAGGGTAAACCGACATTTTGTGGCATAGTGAGTTGGATCTCCTTTTTCTCCGCACGAGCAGTTGTCATGTGTTCGAAGATTGAAGCGATGAAGGTATGAAGGGAAAGACCCGTGTCCTGTAACGATTATTATTTCTATTGATGAAAACCTACTGCACTGGAAATAAAAACAAATACTTATAAAACAACATATAATGCACTCTTAAAATGCGTTTGTTTAACTGACACGATTTTTGTGATAATTTTTTTTAATACCATGTAGCAAAATAGATACACGTTCAAGTCAATTTTCAGCACTACTACCACTTATAAACAATTCGAAAATAAAGAATATGAAGCTGGCATAAACATATTTAGATTATTATATTTCAATATGGATTTTGTGCAGGGACTTAATTTGAGAATAAAGCTGATTAACATGTTCTGCACATCCAACGGATTATTTTTCAAAACCACCTTTCAATGAAATTCATGCTTGAATGAAGGGTTAAAGTAAAGTTTATGGTGCACAGCCCTTTTTCTCCGCTTTAGTTCGCCAATTCCTTGCCGCCAAGCAGAAGACGGATTGGCGACGTCAGAATATTTGTTTTGGTTGCGCAGGAATGTTCCTATTCGTGTCTTGTTCGCGCAGGAATCGTTATATTTTTATTTCGCGCTTCATCGTTGCGATGTTATTGATCAGCTATGTACTATCTATGATTTCATTGGTCGATTTCTTCGAATTTGAATAAAACTTCGTTTGGAATTGAAATTCTCGTTTTCGGAATTTTTTTTAAATACCCAGATTCCTAACATTCAATGAAAAAGCGAAGCTACTATTTTCCCGCTTTGCTGAAAGAGTATCCGCTGCTGCTTTCGATTTTTGTTTAAAACTTTTTCCGGGAATCCACTTGAGATGCCGCAGGAATTGCGTGCACAAGGCAACAATAAAATGCTCACTGCGCACCCAAAACAAGTGTTCTCACATCGCCAAGCCATCTTACTCTTGGCGACAAAAAGTTGGCGATCCGAAGTGGAGAGGAATGGCTGTGCACCGTAAACTTTACTTTTACCGAATGAAGACATCCAAACCAAACTGGTCTATACTTGTCATCATCTATCAACTTATATCAAAATAATCAAGAATTTCCTTATGCTTCCAGTTCAACATATCCTTTCTGAGAAATATATCTAAATATGAATGAACCCTTTCACAATTGGTAGAAACTTTCTAAAATGACTTTGAAATGAAAGAACAACCATCTAGTATGCAATATAAACGTCCAGGCTGAAATTGTCCAGAACTGGTAACTGTCTTTACTTGTTGGCCTTGTTAGTAGGTTGTGCCGTCAGGACTCGAATTTCGTTCCTCTTTGGAACGGTTCTCTGAAAATGCCATCCAGATGGGCTTCTAATGATGCTGGTAAATTATCTGCCAATGCTTATTTTTTTAATACTGTCACAAATTGATAACTAATTATCAATGAAATCTCCATTTGATATTGTAAATACTTTTGCAGGTATTGGTAGTAGGTCTCTAACATCTATCAATACATCGCGATCTTGTAATCTCTTGTCCGAAGCATTATCTACTGTATAGACTAAATCTTTTTTACTTTCAAAAATGTTCTTCCATCTGCCATTCAATGTTACCTCGTAAAACTATGTATTCTGGTCATTCTGTGTCCTGCTAACTCGGTATTTTCCTATGGCTAAGTGAACATGCTATAGCTTGTGCTCTCATAAATTATAAATAAATAAATAAATAAATAAATAAATAAATAAAAACGTTCTGAAATGTTTAAAACAAAACAATTGATATGGATCTTTGATACCAGTATTTTACCTTCAAAACGGGAAGGTGACTATTTGAATTGCCCCTTACATATATCTTGAATTCTTTGAAATGTTTTAAATGCAAGAGATTTGGACACTCCACAATATTTTGCCGTGACAAATTAGTGAGTCATTCTTATAAAAAAATGCCGGTCCAAATGCAAAAATTGCGAGGTATCGCATTCTTCCGTTGTTAAAGTTTGCCTCCATTGGCGTTCTGAAAATAAATGCCGGTGAAAATCCTGGTTTTAAGCAAAATATATCCCATTTCGGAATGCCCATTTCGCTTTGACCAAGAAGGTTATTTTATAGATATATCTCATTCCTGAACAAATGCTGCTAAAAGTATCCCTGCAATTATCTGTATTATCCACTAAGCCTTCATATTTCAAAATTGTTCGACAGACCATATCTTCTTGCACGTAAACAGACTTCGCAATTGCTTGTTGTAATTTCCGTAGCCATTACATCTGGATCTAATATTTCTCCAACTATGTCTACTGATATGTATGATAATTTTATTCTTTCTGTTACTGTTTCAGCTGCTGATATTGTTGCATTACCTGATAGAACAAAAATGCCAGAAAAAAAATAAAATACAATGAATAGGTAAAAGTTCGACATTCCTCAAGTGATTTCATACATATATAGTTTAAACCGTTCTTTTTTATTCAACAAATCTAATATAAAAATTGCAGTGAAAAACTTACCCTTTTATTCCTATAATAAAAATAGACACTCACACTTATTTTAGATTTTGAATCTGATAGTGGATAAATCAGATTTCTGATGCATCCATATCAAGCAGTGACGAATGTGATGATTTGAGCATGACGTGATTTCATCTGATACCACCAAATTTAATGAAGATGTAATGAAAAACGGTGACATGAAAAATAATACTCGGAAAGTATTAAGAAGTAAATGTTTATCTTTATTAGCAAAAATGAAAAAGAATGTTTCCTGTGAAAAAGGAATCAGAATTGTCTCAAAGAATGGCAACAGTTAGAAGGGCAATATTTTTTATTAATAATTAGTTTACTGTATCGGCAGTGGTTAAACATTAAAAAAACCAAATGCCTATTATTATACTGTCTACTACTTGATATAACTGAAAGGTATTATTTTTAAGTATTTAATTTCTGGGAAAATTTAAAGAAGGAGGTTTTGGATTATACTATGAAATTTAATTAAGCTGTATTTTTTATTCCTTTCAATTAAAATTTCACAAAGGGCTTTCAAATGTAATTTAAAGTAAAAGATTTATTCCTAGAAATGTTAAGCAATTGAAATTTCGTTGAAAGGATTTCTCTTGGTATTAAAGCTTTTAAATATCCAAAAGTCCTTAAAAGTACTCGTTTTTCAAAAAAAGTTAACTTTTAATATTCTTTGATTTGCTGTTTCGTTTTCGGAGAATAGTTAACTACTTAATGTTTTTAAGAATGATCGGTCTTTCTAAGAAATATTGATCTTAATTTTCTATAGAAAGAACATTTTTTTTTTATAAAAAGATCATTCTGATTATTGAGCAAAAATTACACGATATTATTTTAAGATATATTTATGATATTATATTATAATATTATGATATATTATGTTTAAAAGGTTAAAAAGTTTAATTGGTGTCGTCATATCTCCTCCATCTTATGCTAAGCAGCCCAATAAGGAATAACAAGTTATCTAGCGCAAATTCTCTTCTAAGAATTTGCTCATTTGTTAACCTTGTTCTACTGTTTTATCAATATTTGCGGTAATGAAGGATGCTTTTGTAAATTCTCCTTTTTCAAATTTTGCTTTCTGTTAGATTTGATTAGTTCATATTTTTGTTTGGTTGGTAAAACACGTTGTTCTATTTTCAAGCTTGGCGCATTGGGCCATTAAATTCGTTGTAACCAACTCAAGCTCACTATATTTTGTCCTTTTTTTGTTTGTGTACCAAGAGAACTCTTGAGTAAATACAAAGAAACAGTAGCTGATGTTGTAAAGTTTCCAATACAGGAGAGAGTTTCCGAATTTGGACCATACCTTAAATTGGACCGATTTCATAACAACAATTCTATTAAACAATTTAAAACAAACCGCGATAAAAAAATCTTATAATTTTGAAAGTTATGAAGGAAAATGCATGAGCTCTTCAACGTAAACATTGAATATGGCCATATCTTTAAAGTGCTATATCTCAAAATGTGATTTTTTTATATTGCGCGCACGATATCTCAAGAACTATTGAATATTTTTACATAAAAGTTTTACCAATTATGTATTTCGCTATGTTCTACAAATTGAACCGCATTTTTGTGTATATTTCTCCAAAGAAGGTTTTTTGGGAGGGGTTAGAAAAGTTGAAATTTTAACTATTTTTAACATTCTTATTTTAAATTGGTATATAAAATAAAAATTAAATTTAAAAGTTAATAAATTGAGGTCCAGTTTCTTAAGCAGACTGTTTAGAGTACTTAGATACCCAAAATATTGCGTTTAGATAAATATTTTATCCGTAAGCATGCACGGAAGGTGGCTATCTCATTTTTTCTACAAAAATTATACCCATATTTATTACTCTGTCAAATAAATACATACCAATATGAAGGTTTGAAAATGTGTGTAGTATAAGAGAAATGACATATTTTTTCTAGAATAAAGCGAGTTTGTGAATTGCATTGTTTCAGAGATATAATATATCGAATGTGACAGTTTTTCACCATTTTTTCGAGGTTTAAGAGTCGCATGTCCCTTTGAGAAAGCGCTACGTGGATACAGTTAGAGAAACAGTGTTTAGATAAAGGAATCATCAGTTGATTATTCTAACAAAAGACGAAAAGCTCTTGCGCTGTTTTGAAACAAATAGGGAAATATCAAGAATTTTTGATGTTGTTGCCCAAAAGGTACCCTGATTGGACCAAAAATAGTTGCCTAAATTGGACTGTTTAAATCAATGGGATTATTATGTTAAACAATAGGAATAGATCGGACTGTAGTGCAATCCTCATGAAACAGTAGAAGAATGCTAAAGTCATCAAACGTCCGATCACATAAAATAAAAACTAAATGTATGTATCATTCGCACCGTTATTGAGGAAAAAAAGGGAGAAGAGGAAGTGATACAGTGCATAAAATGTCATCATTGGGTTCATGCGTACCCTGATTGTGTACTGGTGTGAACTCCAGAATAAAAAATAATTTTTCTTTAATTGTGCTTAATCCTCTGACACCGAGCGAGGCGGTCCAGGGTGGTCTAAAATTTCCCTTTAACAGCGAAGAAGGCCTATCTGAGGCGGTTGGCTTCTTTTGAGGGGAGGTGAGGTTCTGAGATCGCTTAGGAGATAAGCGCGGTAGGGGGTCCAATTATCCTTGCAAACCGCAGCCCATTTCCGTACGCCTTAAGGGAAGGTTATAGCAGGGGGTGGTGTGGTAAAGGACCACCCAGGTTGGGAGAGTCCAATTCATGTCGCTTCCTCCCGAAAGGTCCCGGTTTTAAAGGAGCTAGAAGAAAAAAATCACCTCTGGTTGAAAGAGTTAAAGAAATTTGTGTTCCAATCTGGGCAACTATTTTCCTTCATTGGACAGCTGACAAAATTTTTTAAGCTATATTTTTCCTCCTCTAAAGTGTGTAACTTCTTATGGGCCTACGTCTAGGTCAAGTTAACTTCACAGACTTGATAGAGGCGAGATTTACTAATCTAGTCGCTGAGGTAGTCTGTACATAGAACTATTGACACTCAAGTGTTACATGTTAACTTGTACGATTCTACCCTACTCTGCTTCTCGATCTATAATACCTGTTCCACATAAATCAGAAGTATTCCATTGTGCGTAACTGGTGACGAAGTCGAAGCAAGACTACTCGTTAATAAAATAACAAACTTAGTGAAACAATTAAATTAAAATACCAAATCATAAAATCATTATACAGCTAGCTAATCAAATGATACAAACAATGAAGAACAGAGAATGAACAGTAGCAACCAGTCCTTAAATACTGTAACAGGCTCGTCGCTATGGTACGATGAGTGACATCGCAAAGAGGGCGGATCCGATCTGCATGAAATCACAATTCATAATATTGCCAGATACCGTGATGATGCCACAAGTGTATCTCGTAAAGAAATAATTACACTGTATTGAAGATGCATAAACTACAAAAAAGTTCAATTACTTTTTTTTATTAAAATCACTTCTCTATCACTATACATTAATTAATGTATAGTTTTTCCAAATTCGTATACTCGCCCCCTTTCTTATTTTTGCGAAGGACGGAGAGATGGAAAATAATTAAAGGACAATGCAAGGACAGAATGCATTAAGATATAAAAATTGCTTTCAATAACAAGTAGGATAAATACTGTTTCGCGAGTAAAATGATCCAAAATTAATAGGCAGAATTACAGAAGTTGATAAGCAATTCTTCGCATTTGCGATTTATTTATTGTAATGATGGCGGTTAAACATTAAGAAAAACAAAGGGCTAATATTATATTTCCTGCTTCTTTATATCCGATCTTACATTTACTTCGAAATATAATTGAAATGTTTTATTTTTAGATTCTTCTAAGTAAATCTTTCTGTTTTTAGTTTTCAATAAAATTTCTTCAAAGCACAGTTTTTATTTCTATAAATTTTATTTCGCGAAGAGTTTTCAAATACCGTATGGAAAAAAGCAGTTTCTCGAATTACTCAGAAATTTAAATTCAAAGGATTTTTCTTTGCATTGAAGCTTTTAAATATCTAAAAATATTTCAAAATATATGTTTTAAAATTTTTTACTTTTATCCTTTTAATATTTTTGCTTCGCTCTTGGAGAATTATAAACTACTTACTGTTTTAAAGATTAATAGATCCTTCTTTGAAATTTTGATCTTACGTTTCTTTGGCATGGGTATTTTTAAATAATGATAGATTAGTTCTGATTATTAAGTATGTATAATATGAACAGACCTAAAATATAGAGAAAAATTTGTCCTCTTCACCAAAAATGAGAGTTTGAATTTTAAAAAAATATTATTGGGTTACCAGCAGAAATTAATTTTATATTCCTAAGGTAAAAACGCTTATAGCTTGATTAGATATTGAGTAGGAATAATACGAAAAGACTAAAACTATGTAGAAAAATGTGTCTGCTTCACAGAAAGTGAAAGCGACAACTTTTAAAAGAATTACTGGGTTACCAGCAGAAATCACTTTTATATGCCTGAGAAAAAACACTTAAAGTTAGTACCTTAATAATTTAAACTTCTTTAATGGAACAATTTCGCTATTTTTATAAAACAGTCATTTTGTATAAATTAAAAAAATGAAATATTATAAAATAAAAATACAGAGCTTAAAAACAATCAACTAGAAAATTTAGAATAAATTTAAAATTAAAAAATATTAATTAAAAATATTTTAACTTAAACTTTAAACAAAAACAACAAGATAATATAGATAAAGAAAGAGATAGATAAAAAAATTTAGAAAATAAAATTCAAACAATGTTTAAGTAAAGTCGCGCGCAATTGCAGCTGTAAACGAAAAACAAGGAACAACGGAAATCAATATCATACAAAGAAAACCAAAAAACGAAGATAAACTCAGAGGCAATCGGAGAAAAACAAACAAAGAATCCATTCTAGTCCATTTTTTCAAGGGCTAAGGACTTTATTCGAAATGGATTCAAAATAATAATTGGGAAATTTTTCAGAAAGAAGCTGTCAGTACGCCAAAATAGCTTCTCTTAGCCCGAAATTTCCCAACAAAAGACAAAGGAGATCTGTGCATCAAAAAGCATTATTTCAAAAGAAAGAGGAATAACAAAACACAAACATAAAAACGCTAATAAGGTTGATTGAAAAAAAAAATCTGGCATTTCATATAAACCTAAATATAAACTTACCCCATGAATAGAATAGAGAAAAATGAGAAAAAAATGTCCAGTTCTGTAGTTGTATCCCTACTTGCAGTAGGGCAAGGACGACAATAAATAATAACGCAAAATTATTTACTTAGAGCACACTCATGAAGCATTTTTGTAAAAGAAAAATCGTTACATAAATCACTGATTAATGCATCTTCGTGACGCATTCTTGTGACAAATTTTGCATTATATTACGGAATCTCATGAAGCAATGCCTTAACTTCTTACGAACACCAATAAAACATATTAACATTTCCATATCTTACAGACGTGTTTCTAAATTTAAGGGGCGCATCCCAGTGGCGTAATGAAGGCGTTCAATGTACCGATGGTTACTAAGACGAATTTTTTTAATGATAATATTATGATCCATAACTAATTGTATCGATAGCGTAGGGTGTCGCATTAGAGTATATATTTAAATGAAGCACGGAATTCAAAAATCTGGATTTGAAATTCTAACATCAATTATGTTCTTTTTTTTATTAAGACTTTTCCTCCTCAAATATATCATTGCAAAATCAATTAGGTTTTGTATACATGTTTAATAAATAAAAAAACAATACAACTTCTGGATTTACACTTAAACTTTATTTAAAATATTCCTTAAAGCTATAGTTAGTTAGTAAATCAGTAATAATTAATAAATTAATCTGAAAAATGAATTTTTTTTAAAAATTTAGAAGACGAAGAGAAAATTTGACCTCGAAGGTTTGGTTTTAGATTTTTCTGAGTCCATGTAAACTATATTTGGAATTATGTCTGTCTGTCTGTTAACACTATAACTGAAAAACGCAACACGCTAGACGGATGAACTTTTGTATGCGTTTATTACACAAAAATATTACACGTGCATAGCATTTTAGACAGAATCCGCCAGCGTGAAGTCTGTCTGTCTGCTCGTGTGCATGTGAACATGATATCTCGTAAAGGCAACGAACTAGATAGATGAAACTTGGAATATGTTTTTATAAATTGAACTGGAGACATGTAACGAAATTTGCATTAAATCCGTGCAAAGGTAAGTGTCTATAGATCTGTCGGTTCGTGTGAAAGCGATAACTTAAACACGCAACAAGCGGGAGAGGTGAATTTCAGTATGTGATCTTTAAAACGAACTCACAGATTTGTATCTATCCTAGTCGGTTGAAGGTAACATCCCCAAAAGGCATACTCATTTTGCTTTATTATAAGACGAGACTAAACAGAAAATAGGTCCAAAAGGCGTCCCCATTCCTCTTTATTATAAGACGAAACTAAACAGAAAATGAATTCAAAAAAAGCATACTCATTTCACTTTATTATAAAAAGAGACTAAACAGA
>BGPR01010183.1:21047-42912 GCA_013235015.1 Araneus ventricosus
CAGATGGCGTCTAATCTTTTTTGGTAAGAACAGATAAAATAAATAAAAGCGTTATTGATCGAGGACATAAAAAAATCCTGCAATTAAACTGAGAGTTTGTAGATAATGTGGAAGGAAATATTAGATATCAAAGTTAAGAAAATCGCAAAAACGCATTCATTACTTGCTGACATTCTCAGTGGATCTCAGATAATCTTCTGTATTTGAAGACAATGAAATAAATCTCCTCACACAGATGGCATCTAATCTGTTTTGATAAGAACTTATTTAAAGCCAGCTAGATCCCTATAGTGGGTGTTATTTTTCTCCTTTACTGGAAGTGAGAAGATTCATACAAAGATATAATTTACTTTGACGTTTAAATTGCATTTTTCAGCTTTCCCGTGATTTTCCACCAACAATATCTATTCAAATTCTATTTTGTGTTTGTTTCGTTCATGTTGCTCGAGCGGTTAAAAAGTGCTGCAGTCAGAACATCAAATAACTGAAAATGACGTTGTGAGGATGTTGATTCTTTGTGAAGAAGGAAATTCCTTTTGTAAAGAATTTCGAAAGGGTTTTATAAGTTTTGGTGGGGTTTTATAGAACACCATGCAGACAAATCAAGAAGAGTGACAAATAATAAAAAGTGCTAACAAATCTTCTTGATATTTGCTTTTTAGTCTCGGTATCAGAATACATGATTTTCCAGGATTTTCTCATTTTATACAACTGTAATTACCTAATAAGTAAAATTAGCAAGCTGCTAATTAAAATTTCTAAACTTTTGTTTTTGAAATTAAACTGGGCGAGAAATAATTATATTTCTGTTTCTGAAACTATGGCAGTCCATCACAAATTGTTCCGTTTTAGCTAATGGTTTTATCCGTAAAAGTTAGAATTACGAAAAATTATAACAAAGCTAGTTCAGTGTCTATAAAATGAATAGCAAAGATAACTTAATTTTATATCGTATTATCATTTAGATAAAAAAATCAAACAATTATTTAACTTTTTTACAAAAACACATTACAGAATTCTACCAATATATATATATATATATATATAACTCAATTGTAGCTAAATGCTTACAATAAAAGGAGTGATTCTTATGCAACTTTACTCCCAAAACCTTTATGTCATATGTATTCTTAATTATCCGATTCATAAATTTTTTACCAAGAGTTTCCTTTTTTATGTACATAATTCCTTCTGATTGCCCATTTTCAATTTCTTTTACAGCGACATTTTACTTCTTTCTTTTTTATTTTTCTAACTATTAGAGCATTGCAATGTTCTTCATTCAAGAATACATTGTTGCTAGCTATTGAATGTTTTAACTTCTTCTATAAATTTGGATTTTTACATCGATTTTATAACAGAAGAATTTTTTTTCAATATTCGAATTCTTACAGAGAATCTGTAATTTAAAGTTTTCAAGAAGTTACTACAAAATTCTCTTGTGGATTAGAAGCCAGACAAATTATGAAACTTGAAGAAAAATTTCAACTGTACTCTGCTGCATTAATTTCAAATTTTGTCTCATAAAAAATTGACTATCTTGATATAAGCTTAACTAGCTTGGATATATGCGCATTGAGAAAAAAAAGATTATTTTAAGGTAAAAAAATACTAGAAGTCGAGTTATATTTCGTAAATTCAGTTCTCAATTTTTTCATTTAAAGCAGTCTGACTATAATTTTCTTAAAAAGAATGCTCAAAACCCATTGTTAAAATGAGTTCTATATTAATTTATGCACAGAAAAATGTACACACATTTTGCACGTGATACTTCGTATATCATTAAAGTAAGTTTAATGTTCCCTTTATTTTGGAATTAAAGAAATTTTTAAAAGAATTGAGATTGCGAAACCCAATTGGAGTCAATATGACCAGAGTTATTGGAAAGGAAATAGTAAAGCAAGCGATAAGTCATATGACATTATTGCCTTCATCATTCTTATACGGTTAGGTTACAGCAAAAACTTGAAATCGCGACCATTTGCTGACAAAGCTATTGTATTGACTGGTGAACATTCTGGAGAAAGTCCAGTATTTCACGAAAGTTGCTCGCAGGAACAGATATTTGTCGTATAAGGTTCGTGTTGCTGTCAACAGGAGTCTCGTACACAATGTTTTTTATGGGCTCCCAAAAAAGAGATCGATAGGAGATAAATTTGGCCTTTACGTTTGATGCTGGGAGAAACTTAAGACTCAGAGGCTGACATCATCTGGAGTCCACCAACAGCCTGAACGACCGACAGCATGGCTTCAGAGAAGGCAAGTCTGTGGATACAGCCATCAACGAGCTACTAAGAAATATTAAAACAGCAAGAAGAGATGGCAAGCATGTCTTAGTGCTCTCTATTGACATTAAGGGAGCCTTTGACAACTTGCAACATCTGGCTATACTTAAGAGTTTGGACGCCAGCACCTGCCCAATTAACATAAATGGACTCTTTCACAGCCTTCTTCAAAATAAGAAACTAACACTACTGACCCCACAAGGTAGGGCCACAAAGGATAAAAAAGGCTGCCCTCAAGGTTCATGCAGTGGCCCGACCCTGTGGAACCTCATAGCCAACTAAATACTCAATCAAGTCTGGCCAGATAACGTTCATATACAAGCCTTCTCAGATGATTTTGTGCTGGTCATTAAAGCGGATACGGATAAAGGCCTTGTAGAAGACACGCAAAGTGCAATAACCCAATTCAGCTCCTGGTGCTCAGAAAATGAACTTGCCATTTCAGCAGAAAAACGAATTATATCTTATTCAGCAAAATGGTAAGAAGTCCCAACATCACGTGGAACGGGTATAAAATAAATAGAGATAATTCTTTTAAGTACCTAGGGATACACGCTGATGATCGACTCAACTGGCTGGAGCACAATAATAAGCAAGGAGAGAAAGCCATCAAAATGCAGCAAAACCTCAAAAGAATCGCAGGTGGCAATTGGGGAATCTCTCAGATACACAGAAAGACTCTCTAGAAAACGGTTATTGAGAGAATTCTGACCCAGGGATCTTCAGCTTGGTGTCTAAATCCAACATTCAAAATGAAGAGGAAACTTTCTTCGATTCAAAGGCCATTCCTACTCCACATATCGGGAGCTTATCGCACCACCCTAAGGGCAGCGTTACAAACTATACTCGGCATCCCACCCCTACACATGCAATTACAGTTCGAAGCCAGGTTTACAACAATTTATCGCCTAAGAATCTCTCTTCCCCCAAATATTACAGATATCCAACCTCAAGATCTGGAGATGAAGGCAACAGACTGGTCCATTCATCCATCAGAGCATCTCAAACCGAACCAAATCTCTCTAGAAGACGGAGAAGCAATTATATCCCGAAAAGACATTATAAATATTTTCACAGATGGCTCGAAAACCGAACACGGAGTTGGAGCTGCATTCTGCGTCTTGACCAATGACATCTGGGCCCACCAGTGGTCTGCTGAACTCAACGACAACAACATTGTATTTCAAGCTGAACTCACTGCACTTCATGAAGCAGTAATATACGCTTCTCATCTGCCAAACCACAATACCTCTAAAATACACGTAGACAATAGACCAAGTATCATGACATCTTCCAATTCAAAGAGCACAAACGAAACAGCAAGAAAAATTTCAAAAGCCTCCTAACAAATCCAAGAATAAAAGTCTCGTGGGTTAAAGCGCATACAGGCAGTATAGGCAATGAGAGAGCAGACCAACTGGCAAAAGACGCAACGCAACATGGGAAACCCTATTCACTTATTAAGCTTCCTAAACCTCACATAAAAGGCCTCCTCCGAAAGAGCATGCTTGAGGAGTAGCAAACCTCATGGAAGAATGGCGATACAGGCAGGAAAATATATAACATCATGCCCTCAGTTAGTCTCCGTCCTACTAACTGGATTAGAGAGGGTGTTATCTTCTTCTCTCAACATGACCCTTTCCTCGCCTACCTCAAAAGGTTTCACCTGTCTTACAGCGATTTTTGCAGCTCTGGTGGAATTGGCACGGCACTTCACTATGCCACGGAGTGTGTTTACACAGTGTCTTGGCATATGAGGAAGCCAGTGCCAAACTTCGAACAAGAATGGCCGAAAAGAGTCGCCAATAACCACGTCTCCAGGCATAAAATTTGTGGGATTGTCAAATTCATGAGCGAAAGCAGAGATTTTTTCCGGCCTCTCTAGCATTAAAGTTTCCAGCGAGCTGAACTAAAAAGCTCAATTACTGGACATTCCCCCCCTTCAAAAAAGAAAGGTATAACAACATCTAAAGAAAAGAAGACTATTACGAACTAATAGTGTAACGGTGAAAATGCCTGTGCTGTACATAGTGTAAATATTTCTTTCTTTTTGTTTATTTTGCTTTTCTTTTCTCTTAAATAAAATTCCCGTGTCTTGCCCATCAAACCGTTCAGTGACCGGTCTGGTCGCGGGTACGGGAGGTAACAGACGACGTTCGCTTTTGTATTCGGTGGCTGCGATACCGTTCTTCACTCGATCTCTCAGCTCCCCGAATGTTTCACGTAACTTCTGTGAAATCAGCTTGTCGAATGACGGCCGTCTACAATAGTCGGACAACTTTGGACGTTAACAGAAAACTGTGAACATTCAGTTCCCTCTGCTGCGTTACGCTTTCTTTTGCGACCATAACTTTTTTTTGTGAAATCGTGTAGTTTTGCTGTTCCTAACTTCCCACCAAATTCAATCATTTCACAATCACACTGTATAAAGGCTGATAAACTTGTAGACATTGCGAAAGATACGATATAAAAAGTAACCAAAATGTTTAAGAGTTCAAAATACTGTTTCAAACATACTCACCTATAGACTAAAATTTTCAAATGTCATAATATGAGATACTAGCAGAAAACCCGGATTTGCTCGGGATCCATATATTTCCATATACCGGCCTCCTATTTTTCTTGTTTCTTCCCACTATCTTTCTTTGAATCCTTTCTTGTTGAATAAAAACTTTCAAATATAACCTTTTTATCACTTTATAACAGTATAGTAAATTCGAAAAAGAATGTTTATTTTAAAGAATATATTGTCCAATAACTAATACAGCTTTAGAATGGACATATATACTTATACTGTATAACTTGGTTTCTGCGACACTTCTAAATAAAATGTTTTATGAATCAGATAAAGAAAGTAAAAATCTCTCGAGAACAATTCTCACTCGAAAGAATTTCGCTGAAGAAGAATGCTCGGACAAAAAGAATACTTTTAACCTCGGTTAGGGAACTCACTACAGTACTTCTGTATACACAACGTTTTTCGTCTCTCCAGAACGAGAGTATACATTCAGATTCCTGACCATTCCTACTCATAAGCCTCCTACATAGTTCTGGTATTATTTTTAAGCCCCATAATCATATTTTGCGTTAAAAACTGGCGTAAATGCACTAACGTTTTGTCCCCATGCTGCCCTTAAAACTAGCATCTGCGGCATCTATACTTAACTTATTCCCCTATCGCTACTCCGCTTCACACTGATCTAGATCATTCAAATATTTGTGCAATTTAAACGAAACAACGCGTAGAAACTAAACTAACGTCATTGTATGCTTCAGTACATGTTTAAAACTACGAAATAAAAACGGAAGTGCATGCTGCAAAATAACAGCGGAAGTAAGGAGTCTACCTTGACAAAAAAAAGTAATATTTTCATAGCTTTACAGTGGTGAAAACGTGTGAATAAAGGATTTGATGAAACATACATTTGATTTTATAACAGTAAAAACAATAATTGTTAGAATTTGAGTGTAAAATACATTTTGAAACCTTAATTGCAGTTAGAGAAAAAATTGTACAGCAATTAAATTGGTATCATTAAAAAGATAATGTTTTGCGCTTTAAGATAATGTAAAAATAATTTTTGTGCCATAAGTATTTCAGAGTTATTAACGGAAAACGTCTAGAAATAGCTTAACTTTCGTTATTTAAGGGGACTTGGCACCCTAAGAATTCCGGAAAATCAATGAAAATATCGATTTTCAAATTTTGAGTGGAAAATTATCCTTGAACCTTTAACTTAATAATCTGAAAGTTTCAAAACAATCAGACAAATATTTTGTGAGATATGAAGTTATTTTGTCTAACATTTCATCACGTGCCACGCCCACTTTCAATGTTTAAATCCTGCATATTTCATGTGTAAGTTGCAAAAACACCTAATTTTTTCAATAAAAGCAAAGCAAGATAGTTGTTTCAAACAGTAGCCGTTTAATCTTTGTTTGTTTACTGTTTTACTGCTTTCGCTTCTTTATTATTCATGAAGCATATCGTCATCATCATCATCATCAACACTGCTTTCGCTTCTCATTTTTTTTGAATTTCTCACTGCCAATAAAATTTCAATAAAATGGTTTTAAATTTTTTCTCTGTTATAATGGATATTTGATAAATAGTACTGCAGATCATTTATGAAATATTTTGACTAAAAAATTTGAAAAAAGTGAAATTTTTCGCATTTTTTTTAAAAAAATTCTAATTATCCCTATAAATGAAGATGCTAATTAATAATTATAGTAATAATAAATATGAATAAAATTGATAAGTTAGGACTCGCAAATGTCAGGTTATTGCTCTGAAAAAAAACTAGCTTGATATAAGTTGTTTTTATTACAATTTTGTTGTTTTTAAAACTTTAAAGCTGCTTTTCTCAGTTTGCTTTTTTCCAAAATTGTGTCTGCTACAAAATGAAAAAAAGTCGATCTCTTTTTATTCTAATTACTTGAAATTTTTTCTATTCACTCTCAAATGCATGTTTAATAGAATTAGGGATGGATTTGTAAAAATTTTGATTAGAAATTTTTTAAAAAATTTACAAAGTGAAAAATTCTCATATTTTCCAAAAATTTTCACAAAATTTTGAACAAAATTTTTTTTCTCTGAAACTAATGTAGATATCAAAAATCCGATCCCTGTTTCTGTTAAGTACATTGACAGGTCCCTTTAAAAAAAATTTGGAGAAAAAATATTAAAAATTGTATGAGAAGAAGCATTTTAAAAAAAGGGTTAATTTTTTTAAAAAATTTAAAATTTTTAAATTTGTAATTTTTCAAAGTGAAAAATATTTTAGAAATTTCAGTTTCTGCACAGTTTACATCTATCTACTACAAAATTGAATAAGTTTGATCAAAATTGTAGAAAAAAAATTTGGGGGTGCCAAGTCCCCTTAATTAAATTCTTAAGAACTAATTAGTTCTGAAAGTTGAAAATAGCACAGTTGACCTAGAAATGTGTTCTAGAATGTCGCGTGCAAATTTCATGGCGCTACCGTTCACCGTTTAGGAGGAGTTCTTGTGACCGACAGGCACATGTATTTCTATTGTATATTATAGATACATACCAACAGTTGTACAAGGCAGTGTAAAGAAACAGGATCAACAGAATAAGAAATAGTATCAGAGATGTGGTTGTTACAATTTAAAAAAATCTTCTTCTTTAATTGTTACCATGTATCTGGTATTTATTTAGCATAATATAAAAGTCATGTTTTGACAAACGACATTTATATTGACAAGAAATGCAATACTGCACTCTTAGAAAGAATTTAAGACTCCATTTAATATTCATTCAATTCATTTCAATTCAAATTCTTCATTTTAATTTCAAATCAACCTTTATTATTTCAAAAAGAAACCAGCGAAATTCATCCCCTCTCAACTTTCTCATATACCTAAACAATATGGCGCCTTTTATGCTTAATTTCCTCGTTTAATGAAGGAAAGAGCACATTTTGGAACAGAATCTTCGAATTCATGTATTTCGTGCAACATTTGACACTGATCTACAGTTTTGATGTAAAAATAATTTCTAAAGTCATCGAGCTTGTGGCGTTCTTCAGATATCGTGTTCGCAATATATATTTATATTAGAATCATGCGAAAATGTCCGTGACGCTGGGAGGGGTTAGAAATAACTCCGCCCCTTTGGTCTGCGTCATTAACAAACGCGCAAATCCGTTTTCTGTTATGAAGTCAAAGAACTCAGAAAAGTTTTTTATCTATAAATTGAGCCGAGTTAGCAGTTTTATTTCTTTTTTTTATGAAGATTCGTTACCCTCACTTCAAGGATCAGTTGGAAGTTAGTTTCAATTGATTCATGAGTTCGGGTTTTCATTCTATTAATTTAGAAAACTTTCGTTTTTGTCAAAAGGGTTCTTTCTTTTTCGTACTTGTAATTGAATGTTTATATATTTTGCATTTAATATTTTTTCCTGACCGTTCTTATACTAAAAAACTCCCTTTAGTTAATTATTTGAATTTTTGGTGCATGCTATTGCTAATGATTTCTTTCAGCAATTTTTTGATTTTGTATTTAGTAATGCATTTTTTTCTGTTTGTGGATTTTACATTATTTTTACTCTGACAAAACGAAAGTTATTGTTAAAAGTGAGGTTAACATAACGAAGGTTAATGTCAATTGATTCATAAGTTCTGTTTTTCTTGCTTTTTTTATTTCTTAAGCACATGCCAATGCACATGAAATTTTCTACTACAACTTTCGCTAGTAAATCTGTGACTATAAGAAATGTTTGGAGGGCTAAAAAGCCCGTCCTAAATGGGCACAAATCTTCTAGTCCAAAATAACTGGCAAACCCAAAGAACGAGTTCAAAGCCCTATTCTAGACAAATTTAGCAAAAAGCTCACTTTCACACGAAGCCCCTAGATGCATCCTCAATGGTCGCCTACTGCCCCCTGCACCCTCCATTTTCGAGATAAATCCCCCAAACACTATTTCACTGTATATTCTTCATGGGGGAAAACCTTGACAGAGTCCCCCAGCCCAATTTTCATTTCATATGGAAGCTCATGACCCTTAAATACGTCATCAATGGTCTTCTACCTCCCCTCCATCTTAGAAAGAAATCACAAAAAGTCTACTTCTCTGCACATTCTCTACTGGGTAGAAGCTCAGCAGAGTCCTCCAGGCCCATCCACTGTACCGATTTCACCAATTTTCATTTCATATGAAAGCTCATGACCCCAAAATACGTCATCAATGGTCTTCTACCTTCCCTCCATCTTAGAAAGAAATCACAAAAAGTCTACTTCACTGCACATTCTCTACTGGGTAGAAACTCAGCAAAGTCCTCCAGCCCCATCCACTGTACTGATTTCACCACTTTTTATTTCATCTGAGAGCTCGTGATACCTAGATGTTTACCCGATGTCAATGGGTAAATGTTATAAATGTAATAAATGACAATGCAATAATGTAATAAATGATGTCGGACCCCTAGCAACCTCCAGTTTCCAAAGAAATCTCAAAAAACATTTCTTCATTACACATTCTTTGTAAGCGAAAAAACCTTGATATTGACCACCAGCCCCAAACCTTTACCGATTTCGACCATTTTTATTTTATATGAAAGCTTATTGCCCAGCGATACGCCATCAACGATTTGCTACTCCTTATCGTCCTCCAATTCCGACAGATATCGCAAAATAAAACCTTTACAGAGTCCCTCAGCCTCAGCAAGTGAACCGATTTCGGCAATTCATTTCGCCACTTAGCAAGTATAGCTACAGGTTATTAATAATACGGGTGAACAGCTGGCCAGCTCTAATAAGCAGAATGACCATGATCAACCCACTGACGGATATGGTCTAAAATTCTATACAAATCTACAATTTTGGTGATAAAACTATTTCAACCATTTAGCTCATATCTGCAAAATAAATTTTCACCAGAACTATGACATATACGTATTAAACCGTGTCCTCCTTCTCGTCTCTTTTAAGTATTTTTAACCTTCAGTATTTTCTTTTTGGCAAGTGTCCATCTACTTTTGAACATTTTAGGGCAAAATCCTGTTGTGCAAGTGTTGTGGTATACGAAAACAGTTGACGCTCGTTATAACGACCACACATTATAAAGGCCATTCCATTATAACGACCGGTGATAAATTCCCCAACTGTGTTTCCCTATGCACTATGCTATTTTACTTCCGGTATAACGACCGTCCAGTGTCGTCTAATCCCAATATAACGTCTGAATTCAGCGGACGCTCTTCCCGGTATTTTCTAAAAATAACATGTTTCTAAACGTAAATGATCTGGATTATTGTATTGCCAAGCTTCGTAGATGTTTGATTTGACTTTGCCAAATCAAACATCTACTACAACTTTGACGGGGGGGGAGGGAATTACCACTTACTACAGCGCGGAAATTAGAATAGCCTACAATAAAAAATGTTTCAAGTGCTATTGAGACTTTAAAATGTTTTTTGAATGGCAAGAAAATACAGAACATTATTTATCATCTTTAACTGAAATGGAAAATTATGTTTTGCAAAAATCACATATGCAGAAAAGACAAACAACCATTTCTGATTTTTTTCCTATAGAAAATAAATGTTTTGTAAGTATATAACACCCTTTATTTTCTACTTTAAAATCTGTTTTAGAAATATATTTTTAAGTGATAAAATTTTACTTTTAATACCAATGATAAAAATTAATTTGGGTATTTGTTTGGAATCTCTTTAAAAATCGCCTATTTTTTTGGAACTTCTGAGCGTGCATGTGTACATTTTTTAATTATATACACTATAGCGACCACTCTTTATAAAGACCTTTTGCTGTGGGACGCAGAGGGTCGTTATAACGAGCGTCGACTGTAGTATAATTATGATGAAGAAAAAGTTGAGTAAAAGTTTTATTTATCCTCTTAATTATTTCTTTTACTCTTATATAACACCTTTTTTTGGGAAAGGCGTGGTTGTTTTAATGAGAGTACATAGAACACTTGTTTCTTTATTGCCCGTCATCTTTTACCGAATTACAATGTCTCAGAATGACTTGATATTAGTTTATGAATTTAAAAAAATACAATGAATAAAAATTAATATGTCCTACAGCTTTCTGTCGTTTATTGTTTTTGCAAGTAATTCGTTTTTCTTATTTAAGAGTAATTTGAGACAGTTTTCCTGTTTTATGTATCTAAAAAACATTATTATGAAATGATATGCTTTAATAACACGCTAATCCGTGATATAACTTTGAGTATTGTTACAAAAGTCTTTCTGTGGGTGTATGGTGTAAACAGTCCAACACGCAGGATAATGGAGAATGAAGGTTTTTTCACAAATATGCAGGAAAACACGTATCACTGGTACAGGAAACAATAGGTCTCGCACAGATTACCAATGTAAACAGACAACAATTCACAGGTAATAACAGTTCAGCACTTTGATATTTAGCAACACAAACAGTCAGCAAATAACTAGTAACGACAATAATTGCACTTTCAATAGCGCTCAGCTCACCAGCTTCCTATCTCGCACTGCAGATGAAACTCTAAAGTCGTTCCCAATGGATCAACACTGACTACCGCTCGGCGTCTAACAATTCACTAGCTCGCACAGCGGATAAAACTCCAAAGACGTACGGGCTCCAAGGCGATCCCAGTCGATCAACATTCCCCATCATCCAAGCGCTCTCCTTATATAGTCTCCCCCGTGAGGTCGTGACGTCACATAGCATCATCTAGTACATTCAGGCGTATCTCCTCTCCTAATAGAGATATTGAGAAGATTCCAGCACCTTTGAGATCCCATATTTCTTCGCCAAAGTCGCCAGATTTGTCACCAAGATGCTTGCCAAGTTTGTCGCCAAGGTCAGGGGTCCACACGTGGCTGCTGCCCGTCATCTCATACTAACCTCTGTAAAACTCTCTTCCCAACCATAAAACTCACATTGCTGGGAAACGACTTTCCATGTTTGCAACACTATCATTTGCATTTGCAAAGTGATAATGCAGCTTTCGAATGACTAACTTTCTGGCTATAACAGCGATACAGCATTTTTTAGAAGAGTCATTTTATTTGGTTTCAGACAGACTTCCCGTGGACGGAATTTGTCCACAGTTGGACAGAAATTTACAAATTATGTGTAAGGACCACATACCAAATTTGATCCCTGTAACTCTAATAGTTTTCGAGTTATCGTGTTCACAGACAGACATAATTTCAAAATTGTGTTTTTCGGACTCAGGGAAGTCTAAAACCTGGAGATTCGTCAAAATCTCGAGTTCGAATTTTTGGCGATTACAATAATTTGTCTTTGTATACGAGAAAGTAAAAAGTAATGTTTAGTTATCTTTCTCATAAGTCCAGATCTTACAGTTTGCATATAGACTTAGCTACATACAATCCACCTAGCTATTTAAGTTTGTGAGTTATCGCGTTCACATTAACACGGACATACAGACAGACAGACTTCCCTTGGACGGATTTTATCCAAAATTTGAAAGCAACCTACGAATTATGTGTAAAGACCATATACCAAATTTCATTCCTATAAATCTAATAGTTTTCGAGTTATCGTGTTCACAGACAGACATAATTCCAAAATTGTGTTTTTCGGACTCGGGGAGGTCTAAAACGTGGGGATTCGTCAAAATCTCGAGTTAGAATTTTTTGACAATTACAATACTTTCTCTTTGTGTGCTTCGTATACGGGAAAGTAAAACAGGTTGTTTAAAACTAACTTTGAAAATTTATTGAAATTAAAGAAAAAAATTACACGAAATAAAATTGGCACCACTGAAAAGCTAATTTTTTTAATTTTAAAATGTTGTAAAAATGGTCTAGGTGCTGTAATATGCTCCGAATTTTTGGAGGAAAAACGTTAAAATTTCGATGAATTTTTAATTAATTAAAATTTTAAATAAAATTTTGAAAAACCCTTTCTTAATGAGCAAGAGGGAACTACGGACCAAATTTGGTAGCTCATGCTGCAACCATCTGCCCTGTACCGCGTTTTAAACCAATTTTGTATCACGCATGTCGCATGACTCAATTTATAGGTAGAATGCCAGCTACTAAACTAGGGATGGGAAAAACCAGTTTTTTTTCGGTTAACCGGTTTTTTTTTTTCGGTTATTTTTTCCCCGGTTATAATCCAATAACAGAACAGAACGCCTTCTCTTAGGCCCGTACCCGTGATCAGACGGGTCACTGAACGGTTTGATGGGCAAGACACGGTAATTTTATTTAAGAAAAACAAAATAAACAAAAAGAAGGAAAAATATACACTATGTACAGCACAGGCATTTCCACTTTTACACTATTAGTTCGTAATAGTCTTTTCTTTAGATGATGTTATACCTTTCTATTATTTGAAGGGGGGAATGTCCGGTGATTGAGCTACTAACTTCAGCTCGCTTGAAAGTTGAAGGCTAGGGAGGCCAGAAAAGATCTCTGTTTTCGCTAATGAATTTGATAACCAATATAACCAATAACCAATAACAGGGTAACCGATCTAACCAATAAAATTGTAAAAAAGCTGGATCGGAAGATAAGCTCGATTTTAGGTTGGAAGAGACTAAAATTTACCAAGTTGTGAAGCTTTGAATTTCATCATCTTAGGCCAATCAACGTGAAGGAGCTAGAGGATACCTCAAAAATACCCTACTTCATCATTGCCTCAGATCAGCAAGCTCCAAATGATACTCCAGGCAAAATGGTCCATCAATAAACATTTATTTCATATTTTAACAAGGCACATTGTGCAAAATAAACTCCTCAATTAGAACATTAAAACAAAAAGAACCTGCAGAACGATACATCTAGTATCAAAAGTTAGCATGTACACAAGAATACTTGGCGAGAAGAGGAACACGTTCAGTGGCAAGCACATCTGGATTCTGCGTAGCTGGTGATTAACAAGAATCATCTAATTGCAGACGATGGAAATCCAAACCAGTCGTGAAGGCTCATACTCTGCTTAGGCGAGATGGCTAACACCGTCTGTTGTACTGCTGTAGATCCAACCACAGAGGCTCATACTTCACTAAGGTGAGTTGGCTTACACTGCGTTGCTGCCCTCTCTGTCTATGCTGCAATTGGAAAATGTACTCTTATAAATACCTTGACCAATAGTGCGCGCGCGTTATTACCTTCGCACCATCTTAGCATCATGCATGGAAGAATAAAACTCTACCTGCAGCCTCATGGCAAGGTGCGAGAAGAAAATGCAAATGTCAAGAGGCCGCCACGAACGACAACCGCTTCCTCGAGGCGTCTGTTAATTGGCGGGTTACTGAAAGAGATTTTATAAACAGTTAAATATTGGCCAATGGATTGATTTCCTGTAAAAACAATATTAATAAAAAATTTTGCCCACAAACGTCCATACTTGTAGACTCTAAACGCAATGGGTGAGACAGTGGACGTGAGTCGTGGTCGTGGTCTACAAACGGCTTTGTTTTTCATTAAAAAAACCGAAAAGCGTTTATTTCAAAATCGGTTATTTTGATCTGTTATAACCGTTTATAGCGGCTAAACCGAAGGTGAAAAAAATCCAGAAAAACTGAAAACCTGTTATTTTCCCACTAACCGACATCCCTATTCTAAACAATATCACATTAATATAATTCTGAAATAATACGTCTTAAATTAATTTTACTCCACTTCATGACGTAAATTCGAATATCACTTACATTTGCAAATCAAGATTAAACTCAACCTCTGAATTATTAACTTCGAAAACTATCGAAAAGATAGCAGATTTTCTAAAAGTATTCCTGCATCAAGTTTCAAACTTGATACTCTCTCTTGCAAAGTAATCGAAAGTATTTTTTCTACTTTAAGTATTTTAAAAAATTAATTTTGAAATAATATATTTGAATTCAATAACATTCCACTTCTTGACCTAAATTAGGGTTTCGGTTACAGTTTCAAACGAAGGTACCTCGAAATTATCAACTTCGAAAGCCTTAATGGCGATATCGTATTTTCCAGAAGTATTCTTGTATCAAATTTCAAAGTTGACGCCCTCTTTTGTAAAATAATCTGACATTTTCTCTTTTAAAAATTTTATAAATATAATTTTGAAATCAAATAATATATACACAGTTGCAAACGAATGTCAAAAGCAACCTCGAAATAATCACCTTTTAATCTTTAACATTGATAGAAGATTTTCAGAAAGCATTCATTTCATTTCGAAATAGACAGGAAAATGAGAAAATATTGTTACTATCTCTAGGAATGAACTCACAGCTGCTTCTACCTGATAATATTATACTGATATAATATATTTTTCTAATAAAATATTTCTATATATTTGTATATTTTTTAAATACCAATAAATTCTGATATTATATACAATAGACTCAGCTTAATGTGATCGCGGTTAATGTTATCATTCGCTTTATATTATCTAAAACCTCTTTCCCCGAACCAGTGCATTCAAATGTACACAAAATTATTCGTTATAGTGTGATCACTACATCGTTTAATGCCATCAGTTTTGAAGTAGAGAATTGACCGATCCCTCATTTTCAACCAGCGTTAGCGATTGACGTTTGTAAGATTCCTCGCTCGACTTGTAAGGAAACATCTGGGGTTCCACTTCCCTCTCCACATCCCAAGAATTTCTGGGTTTATTTTTCATGGTCTCTCCTTGAATGTCTTCCATTTAGCGGGAAGGGACGTGACTGTTGGTAATTGTCATTGAACCTTCTGAAGGTATGCAAAAGGAACAGTATGAAGAATGGATGTCCATTTGCAACGACATTCCAGTAGCTGCCACACTAACAGACTGGACATTTGCCAAGCAAGTCCAAGCAATAAAAGTTGATTCCGACGGGGATGAATGCGTTGAAGAAAACCCTCCAACGAACGCCGAAATGAGGCTAGCCCTTGATATTTTGAAATGCGGCGTGCAGCATCGTTCAACAAATTTTGAAAACAATACGAGTACGAACAATATAAATGAACTGTTAAAGAATAATTGTCGTCAAGCAACAAGTAATGATTTTTTAAATTGCTATTTTCGAAATAAATTATAGATAGCCCTGAGGTAAATGATTTATTTTCCATTTTGTTTCTTTTCCCTTGATGTGATAAAAATAGATCTAATTTTACCCAATTCGGTTATTGTTATCAATGGGTTAATGTTATCAAAATTTTTAAGTCCCGAAGTGATCACATTAAGTGGAGTGTACTGTATTTTAATTTAATAGAATTCCATTTCGTGACACAAAATAAAATTTAGGTTACAGTTGCAAACGAAAAAATGATCTTTCAAAGCTTTAACTGCCATAGCAGATTTTCTAGAAGCATCCTTTCGTCAAGTTTCATTTTTAAATAGACAGGAAAACTGTAGCAAATCTTGTTACTCTTTCTAGGTATGAACCCACACCCGCTCTTACCAGATAATATATTTCTGATATAATACATTTTTCTAATAAAATATTTCTATATTTCTAAATACTAATAAAGTTCATTTATAATTTGATTTAATAACATTCCACATCATGACATCATATATTAGAGTTTCGGTTACATTTGCGAACGAAGGCCTAACGCAACCTGGAAATAATGACCTTACAAAGATTTAACAGCGATAGCAGATTTTGCAGAAGCATCCTTGCGTCAAGTTTCATTTTGAAATAGACAGGATAACTGTAGCAATTGTCACCCTCTCTAAGTATTAAACCACAGCTGCTCGTGCCTTATAATATTTTTCTGATGTAATACATTTTCCAACATCATATTTCTATATGTTTTAATACTAATAAAATTCTGATATAATTTGATTTAATAACATTCCACATCATGACGTATATTAGAGTTTTGGTTACAGTGGCGACCGAAGGCCTAACGCAACCTGGAAATAATGACCTTTCAAAGATTTAACAGCGATAGCAGATTTTCCAGAAGCATCCTTGCGTCAAGTTTCATTTTGAAATAGACAGGATAACTGTAGCAATTGTCACCCTCTCTAAGTATTAAACCACAGCGGCTCGTGCCTTATAATATTTTTCTGATGTAATAAATTTTCCAATAACATATTTCTATATGTTTTAATACTAATAAAGTTCTGACATAATTTGATTTAATGACATTCCACATCATGTCGTATATTAGAGTTTTGGTTACAGTGGCGAACGAAGGCTTAACGCAACCTGGAAATAATGACCTTTCAAAGATTTAACAGCGATAGCAGATTTTGCAGAAGCATCCTTGCGTCAAGTTTCATTTTGAAATAGACAGGAAAACTGTAGCAAATCTTGTTATCCTCTCTAGGAATGAACCCACGGCCGCTTCTACCTACACAGTATGTCACTCGGAAAGACTATCATCGATTCCCTCCAAAGATGCGGTCTCCATGGTAACGCAGCTAGTCCCATCAAACAAAATAATAATAAAACAGCAAGTAAAATATTCTGCAATGAAAAAGATGAATCAGAGTTTGAGTGTTTTGGCAGGAGCGGAAATGGTACATAAAAATGATTTACTCTTCAGTAAAACAGTGGGTGGCTTTTGAACGAAGGACAAGTTTTGAATAAAAATGGAATGAATGTCATCAGAAAGAGGTGATGTGCTCTTGATGAAGCTGGCGAGACCCTGGAAAAAAAGGATATATTAGAAAATTGTTGTTGTCGCCTTTTAGTTGATTTTTTTTATCCTGCATAAAAACCATAAACATGTTCTTAGTTTTATGAGGTCATGTTTTTTTCAGCTTGTTAAATGAAAAAGTCACAGTGAGTTAATTAATGAAAGTGTGGTCTGAAAGGAAAATGACATGGTATTATTTTTGACTAAATAGATTTTTTACATTTTCATTTTAAAGGAACTAAGAAACAATTAATAAAAACATGAAAATCAATATGGAGAAGTTATTTTTAGTTAAGCATCGTTAGTGATTAGATTAGAAAATAAATGCGTGCATCAATTGATTATGAACGGTTTGTCATTTCTTTTATAATACTTATATGAATTCTATTTTTGTTCAAATAAATAGGAAACAAATATAATATTTTTTTTTGGAAACGAAAATAATAGTTAATAAAGAACTCTACTTTTTTTTATCTAAATTATTTTTCTATATAATTGTTATCTATATAATATTTAAATCTAAAAATTTCGCAGTTTGAAAAGTGTACTTTTTTATAAACTAATAAATAAGACCACGGCTATAGGTTAAAACTCAAAATTCTTGATAGAAATTTCATAACGGAGTTGTTTTCCTTCTGCAAAAGGATAATCGGGTTCTAATAGTTAATAAAGAACTTAAAATTTGTTATCTAAATTATTTTTTCTGTATAATTTTTATCTATATAATATTTAAATCTAAACATTTCGCAGTTGTACTTTCAAAAGTGTACTTTCTTATAAATTAATAA
This sequence comes from Araneus ventricosus, assembly GCA_013235015.1. Taxonomy (NCBI): domain Eukaryota; kingdom Metazoa; phylum Arthropoda; class Arachnida; order Araneae; family Araneidae; genus Araneus; species Araneus ventricosus. The sequence goes on from BGPR01010183.1 coordinate 39,184, forward strand.
ATAAATCCACGACTATAGGTTAAAAGTCAAAATTCTTGCTAGAAATTTCGTAACGGAGCTGAATTATGTGACGTCATAGTCAGATGGAAAACGTAATTGCACATGTCATCTATCATTGAACTGTATGTTGTTTCTCGTGCGTGTGTATTGTTTTAACTGTAATCTGTTTTGTTCTTTTTTCTTCGGCAAAATGATCATCGAGTTCTATTCCGAAACTGCCGCAATGATTTCACGTATATAAGAAACACAGAGATTTCTACAAGTAAACCAGTGGCTCCTGAGAAACGGGCAGTGCTCTAAGAAATATTTCTCAAGAGTATACAATTACTTACAGTTTTACACTTTTTAAAAACAGTTTTATCTCTAAATAATCCACAATTTTAATTGTAATTATCTGAACTGTACCTGAAAATTATAGGCAGTTTTTTCCGATAAGGAAAGAAAACGAATGTGTATCAACCTTGTTGCTGGACAAATTCAGGCCACAGAAAGGAATAAAGTTTGACTTTTGTCATTCCTTTCTACAGAAAATTTGTCCAATTTAGAACTACAAATGGCGTGTGGTCTCCGAAGAGTTCGCCATTCTAGTTCTTTTCCATTTTTCTTCCATTTTGATTATTTTTTTACTTTCTAATTTTTCTTAAGTGTTTCAATTATTAGAGAATTTTTCGTTATTTAATACTATAGTTTTTTGTTGCGTTATATTTAAGAAAATTTTGTTGATGCAATCACTTAATGCTGCTGCGTTGAACGCGCAGAAAGGTGTATTGTTATCATTATTATTATTATTATTGTTTACTTCGTCTGTCTCTTTTATTTATTTTTCTTTTTAATTCACGTTTATGTTTTTCTATTATTATCAACCTTATAAAGGAACTTTTTGCTAGTAGTGGTATAATAATAAAATAACTTTGAGATTGAGATTAATTTAAGAAAAGAAGTTCATTTAGCTTATTGGATTACTTTAATTTTTGTCATTTAATTTGATTAAAAAATAATTAATTGCCAAGTCAAGACACTTCGTTATGGTTTGAGATCAGAATTGGATTTTTGTTTCATGAACAAATTTGGCTAAAACTTACGCCAGCCTCAAAAATTGAATTTTATTAATTAATGAATTTAGTGGGAAATATACTTCCCACGGCCTTAGGAAGGATTAAAGCAGATGAGTTTAAAAAAACGATTGTGTATTAAAGCAGGTGTATTTCCTTCAGCGTAATTTCGAAGAAAAACCATAGACAAATAATAGCGACAAAGAAAAAGCGAAGAAAGACAAATCAAGAGAGTGATGGTCAGCCTTGGGAGGGAGGGAGGGAGAAAAAAAGGGATAAAATTACAGTTGGCAGTGTGCCAAACGTGGGCTGCCGTGTGAGCAGCCGAGCCACAAATTCAATGGGATGAAAATTTGATTTTCACCTTCCGATGGGTCGCTTAGCTGACTGCGCATATTGATGCTTTCGAAGGCTGTTTTGTGAGCAGTCCCAACTTGTGTATCTTCTACTTATTGATTCATTCTATATTTTCTTTCCTCGTTTTCATTGTCGTTGTTTTTTTCCCTCATTTTCATTGTTCATGGAACTCTTCACTGTGAAAGAAACCATATAAGATGAAAGAAACGAAAAACTTTTAAAACATTTAACACAGTGGAAGTTAGTTATACTAGTTTTACTTTGAAAAGTGTGGGTAAGAAGCATTTGATACATATATGAATAGCAAATAATGTTTTTTAATACTACATTGATCTTCAATGAGTTTCCAGAGAATGGTTATAAAGACAGATAAGCTGTCACAACTTGAACTAAAGCGAAATCAGTAAAACATTATGAGATGCAAGAACTCGATAACTTTAAAAAGTAACGGTTGCACATTTTGTATACATGTAATATACTCGTAAACTCCATAAAAATATTCTATATAGTACTAAAGTATACTCCATAAAATGCATAATTAAAATTACTCATGGTATCGAATAAAATTAAGTAATAATATTTTTCTATATTACACAGTCAATTATTAATTATTTCAAAAGCAGCAGAATTCTAGAATATATAAACATACGAAGTTTAGAACTTATCTAAGATATCCAGAAAAAAATGACGGGAGGCTGTGTCTTCAAACAGCCACTGACGTTAAAGGCGTAGGGCTACTTTACTCGGATGACACTTTTGTTTCTCGAAGTTTCTCCTAAGTTTTTAAGTTTAAGTAAGTGTTTTTTAACTTCTGTTGTTACCCTTTATCTCTAAAATAGGACATTAGTTATGTTTTAATTTATGTAGTTACCGAGATATAGAGGATCTCCCATACAATGTCTTCTGGCGTTTTGGCTTGTGAATCAATTTCCTTCCTAAGACCCCAATGGGAGGAACATAGTCCTACGTTAAAAAACTGTTGAAACTGAAATCCTTTTTTATTCGATCCAAAACATTATCCTTTTGAAAGTGTTAATGCAATAAATGCAAATAACACGGATTAATAGACAAGGGAACAGATATTTTCAGTTTTCTTTCATTGGGTGCGTTATTCCGTTGATGAAGGCGAATTTTCAAATAATACTTTCTAACTATTTTCAACTTTATTTGTCTTGAAGTGAATATTCTCTATCTAAATTAAGAAATATAACGTTTCCTTAAAATGTTTCTATATAATCTTTCCTAAATTTAAGAAATGTAATCGCTCCTTAAGATCTTTTATTAATGCCATTTAAGTCATTTGTGAAAGAAAGCCTGACAGCACATCATCTCCATATACGAAACAGAGGTTCAGCTTTACATTTGGAATTCTAAGAAATTTTGTTTTTCTTGCTAAAATAAGATTATTGCTTATCCCTTTGACTACTAATGGGACATAGTACCGGGATAAAAATTGCTTTGAAACTCATTGCAATATATCCCAGTTGTAGAACAAGAACAATTGTACACATTTCACCTTTAGTCATCTAAATGGCACAGCCTTTTTTTTCTCCAAAAGGCCATTATTTACTGCTGACCTTTCGTCTGTGCATGTACGTTCGATAGGTTTGATGTATTGGTATTTTTTGCAATAATATTGACGAAATATTTTAAATATATAAATAACTTTTCGCAATAACTAATAATAATCATGTTTTATGCATAATAATGTAATGGTTTTTGGTTATTGGATTAATATACGTTCCAGTTTTTGGCTTAAACTCCGCTCGGAGAAAAAAAACCCTCCAAACAATCAATTTAACTTATTTTGAGCCTAATATTTTCATACGCGTAGAAAACTGGACAGAAATGTTTTTTTAATTCGTAGTCAAAGGGTTAGCAATGAAATGTACAGGATAGCCTTAAAGTTGTTGTTCAATTTAAAATATTTGTCCTTTTGTAAGAATATGTGATAGAAAAATTCATCAAAATTATAAAGCGGTAATGTGCTTGTAATTTTCATTTCGAAATTAAATTTTTGAAATATCACTTTTGAAATATTTTGAAAAGTTACCGACAATTCTCAATTACTGCTGTTCCATGGCTTCACTAGAAGAGAACCAAATGCGTTCTTTAGATGACTTCATTAAAATTTTTCATTCATTTGTTTATGAAATTCGTGTGTGGCACCTCCTGCTCGTATACGCGTTCTAAACTGGCTCGTGTATAAAGACTGCGGGGTTGCAGCATCCCCCAACTTTTCTCAGCGCATGAATAAAATTATTTATTTATTTAGTCTTTCTTGTAATATCCAAATCTATCAATAAAATTAACTTTTGAC
>BGPR01010184.1:0-35802 GCA_013235015.1 Araneus ventricosus
CTCAGGTGTATGTTTCCTTGTGCACAAAGCACTCATAGAGAATGCACTGAAATCATCCAAATATTCGACTTCGAAAATGAAATGTACGTAGATAAAATTTGTATCACTGGCATCAATGGTATTTCCGATTGAATTCTTTTCACAACAGAATAGCTCAGGTGTATGTTTCCTTGTGCACAAAGTACTCCTAGAGAATGCATTGAAATCATCCAAATATTCGACTTCGAAAATGAAATGTACGTAGATAAAATTGGTATCACTGTTTTACTAATTTTTTCAATTTTAAAATGGCATGAAAATGGTTTTCGTGCTATTATATGTTCCGAAGTTATTGAGAAAAGACATAAAAATTTAGATTAATCTTTAATAAAAAGTATAACCGAAATTTTGAAAAGCCTTTCTTGGTGAGCACGTACTACTGAAGAAGTAACTACGAGCCAAGTTTGGTAGCTTTAGGTGCAACAGTTTGCCCTATAGAGCGTTTAGAGCGATTTTTGCATCATGCATTTCACATGATTCACCATGCAATTTAGAATTTAATTCTTAAACATAAATTTATTTACTATTTATTTACAACCTGCCCCGGCCCAGCCTACAAAAGAGGGTGTAAGGCCTTCCGCAGGCCGGAGGGAAAACATAAAACAAAAGAAATGAACTACATTAAAAAAGAATTTACAGAGAACCCCAAGGGGTGAGCAGAACAATTTAAAAATCATCGTTTACAACAATGAACTCAAAAAAAAGATAAAGAGCAAAAACGCAAAGCGCAAAAATATAAAGAGCAAAAATATAAAAAGCTTAACATTAAAAACACAAAAAAGATTAAGAGCAAAAATACAAAAAGCTTAACATTAAAAACACAAAAAGATTAAGAGCAAAAACGCATAACGCAAAAACTCAAAAGAGCAAAAACGCAAAAAACTAAACATTAAAAACACAAAACACATACAAAAAATAAAGATAACCAAATTAAAATCAATAGCATTTAAAACCAAACAGTGACAAACAAAAATCGAGAGACAATAAGCATTACAAAAACGACACAGAAGCTCAGAGGCACACAAAAGATCTAACAAAAACTTTACAATGAACAAGATAACAATTCAAAAGAAAACAAAACAATTGCTAAGGCCGTCGAAAACTCGAGAACAGTTAACCGAGTACTAGAATGACACCAAGTTGAAAAAACAATAATAATAAAAATTTTCAGAAACCGGAACACTCCAATTAAGTCCAAAACTCAGTACTGGTTAAGCCTATTGCGCATGTGCCCACAGAATCTGAAGATCTTCTCAAGTCGCAAAATGCACTCCCTATTTTTCAATAAATTTTTGAACCACTCGACCCGATGATTCAGTGCGGGTTCTTTAAGATGATGCTCTTTAGTCAGAGGGCAATGAAAATCGTAGTGATCCGCGTCATCTGGTCGACCACAAGGGCAAAGTAGTGAGTTCAGTTTTTGAATCTGTGTAGGTAACAGGGGAATGGACCGTGTCCGAATAAAATGTAAACTAAGCATTTGTTGTGGACCAGTAATTATTTATTTACACAGGGCAGGAAACTCCTCCCTCTTCGTCTTTATAAAACAAGAAGATTGCTAATCATATATAGCGTTAAAATAGTTAGCCGAAGTGTATGGAATTACTGAAACACGATTTCTACGTTAACCAAGGCAAGGATGCACATTTACTCTGAAGTATAAAATGCACTGTTTAAGGATTTAAAAACGCTTGAAAAATAAATGAAATCAAATTAATACGTTCACGCCGGCGCACATTGGTGAAATATGCCAAAAAAGCTGGTCAAAAAGGGTTTTTAAAAACTTATTAGCCGCGAAACTTAATTATAATGATAGTCTAATATATTTCGCTACTTTTTGTGTACTTTTCGACATGTTAATGACATGCTAGCTGTCATGTCACTTCGGCAAACTTCGGAATTCTTTTCAAAGCTGGAAGTGTTTCTAACATTCGCATCAAAGTTTTCTTTGCTATATTTTTGTTCGATTTCATCTAGTGGAAACTAATCAATAACGTACGTGCGAACTTGATATTGATAGGAAACAAACTCCTATTGATAGGAAACAAACTCCTATTGATAGGAAACTAACTCCTATTGATAGGAAACAAACTCCTATTGATAGGAAACTAACTCCTATTGATAGGAAACAAACGGTTTAAAAAAAATAAAAACTCGTCTTTTAATTGTAAAATAATTTTTTTATGTGTTCTAATAGAATCATTGAAAGAAAAAGTGTGGGATTCCAAGGAATTCTGGCAATATAAATAATTTTACACAAAACTTATATTAGTGGCTTTCTATTTAAGTTTATATTAGTGACTTTCTATTTTAATTAGTGAATGGGATTTTGACAGTTCTTTGAAACAATTTGAACATAAACAGCTCTTCGAAGATCTAACAGTCACAGATGCCAGCATTTTTGTCACATCTCTCGTTCCATTAAATGTTTTGCGGAATAGAGTTGAACAACAGCATGTATTGTAGACCAGTACGACTCCAGTTTGTTCATTAATTGATACAAATTCAGAAACAAGAAGCTGTATATGTGGCAAACTAGATAACTGATTTGAGTCCAACAGATATGAAAACTGGTGAAAATTTTTTTAATTAGTGATAATAGCAAACGCTATTATGAATACTCAACGAACCAAAGATGTAATTTGTGTCCAACTACAAGTAAACAGTTTAAACATAACTTAAAGTTAGCTTAAGGTATCCGATTGTGTTTGGAGACATTTTTTTGAAAAATAATTTATATATATTTTTTAATGTTATTTTTCAAATGCATATGTTTTAAAACTATGAAAATATTGTAAAATTAGGCTTTCAAAATAATATTTTTTAAAAAACTGAGAAATTTGAAGAAAAATGACTGAAATATTTGCCTTCCGCTAACAGCCATAGAAAAAATCATATTCTAAATATACATAAATCCTTGTATGAGTACATTTTTATGACAGTTATCTGTGTTATGCTCTAAAATCTTTCTTGTACTTAAAATAGTTTTGAGATATAGCTGAACACAGTTACTGAACTGGTAATTTTTCATAAAAAATGCTTTTCGTTTATATTTAAGCACTTAAAAATAATACTTGATTTTAAAATTGACCTTAGTTTTTAGAGGACAACATCAAGTATATTACAGAAAACAATCTCAGAAAATTTCATATCAGTACTTGAATAACTTTTTGAGAAATCATTGTTACGGTCGCCAGTTTTCCTCAAAAATATCATTTCTCAGAAAACACATTTAAAGTTTTCATGCAACTTAAAATAATGCTTATTAATGTTCGGTAATAAAACGGCTGTAACTCCATTTGTAATTCATGTAGAGTAAAAAGTGAGACAATTTTAGAAAGCTGATTAAACAGGCTAAGTCATAAATTTTTTTTTTATAATTTCATCAAAAACGACGATTTAAAACCAGTCGGATACCTTAAAGTAATCATTGAAAACTATATACAATTCTAACTAACCACGCTAGATTTCCTGATTAGATTTTTCTAGTGCTTATTATATTTTCCATATAGACTTACGTTATGCAAATGGCAAACGCGGGGGGAGGGGCATAATAAAATTATTGTTGAAATGTTAAAAAAAGAATCCAAGATACATTTAAATTGCAAATAGGTCTCGTGGTTGACAAGCTGAACCATGAATGAAGGCATTATTGTATGGGCGCGGAAGTCAACTGCTGCTGTTTTATATTTCTAATGATTATAGTGTAAGAACTGTTTAATGGTGTTTGAATCTCTTCATTAATGGCGAATTTATTAATTTTTGCGTGTACCCAACATATCATAAAGTTCTTAATACAAATAATGAGATAATTTTAATATTTAATAATTTTGGCTAACTTTTTCGCATATTTCACCACTGTGCGGCGCTGCAATTCATGGTTCTTTTCCATGGGCGGCTATTGTAAGAGTGCTCTACTTTATCGGGCGGTGCCGAAGTAAAGTGAAAAACGAAATTTTACCGCAATGATAACCATTGCTGCTCTTTATTTTTTTTACCATCATTGATGCCCTGTTTTTGCCAACATTTCATTTGAAATGTTTTAAAAAATTGCATAGAAATAAATACACAATTATGCCTGTAAAATTGAATTGTTATGTTTATATTATCGAATTTATTACATATGTTTATAATATTGAGTTGAAATAAAATCAATCCTATTTTTTCAAATAATATACGTTAAATTTCCATTATTTTAATTTTTAACTCTATGGAAATTGTTTCTAGTTACTAAACGAACTAAATTGTTGGTGGTACGCGCCGCCTGACGGGGTATCTAAATGCGAGCCACCAGTGGTACGCGCCGCCTGATGGGATATCTAAGTGCGAGCCACCGGTGGTACGCGCCGCCTGATGGGATATCTAAATACGAGCCACCGGTGGTACGCGCCGCCTGATGGGAGATCTAAATGCGAGCCACCGGTGGTACGCGCCGCCTGACGGGGCATCTAAGTGCGAGCCACCGGTGGTACACGCCGGCGTGAACATGTTAAGCAATATCGATAAGTTTTAATAAAAGTGTCTATTTCTTTCATATCAAACTTAAATTGAATAAAATCGTATCGCAAGATTTTACCTCTTTTTGCACAATTATGAATATATAATTGTGCAAAAAGTGTTTGTTGGACAATTTTTCGAACACAAAGAATAACACCACTAAAGAAGAAAGAATCTAAGTGGGGCCATTGCCTTCTGCAATCGTCGCGTTCGCGACATTATTTCAAGAGGAAACAGTTAAAGTAAAAAGGAAAGATGTCATTTCATTATTTGTGAAACGCTGCCATTTTCAGAAATCTAAATATAACATATGACTTTGACGCTGAAATAAGAATTGTAATTGAATTTGAAAAAGCAGCAGAACTTAATTTAGACTACTTCAAAAAAACAATATTTTGAATAAGAAAATTTTATTTCACGTTTTAAATCGTGGATATTATATCGCTATCTTTTCTTTTCCTTGTACATATTGTAATCGACAAAAAAATTCGATCTCGAAATCTGATCTCCACGTCTTAGTTCTATGGAGTTAAGCCTTAGTTTCGATATGCGTGTTCTTTTTTGAGTCCAAATTATCAGTCCCTTTTTACGTTTTCCATTTATTTATTTCACGAATAACAACACGACACTTACGAACACACAATTCCACACAGCTGAACATTTAGTATAATCACATTTTAAATCTGCACGTTTACCGATTCCATTCGTACGACCTCAATCGTCCATTGTTTTTTCCAGACTGATTGAAGCAGGGTTGCCAGATGAAAATAGCAAAATAAGGCCAACCCTTCTTAAAAATAAGGCCAAAAAAGGCCAAATTTGACAAATTGATTGAAAACGTCGTGTAGGTTCTAGGTTCTAGGTAGGTTCGTGTAGGTTCGTGTAGGTCGTCTTGAAGCTCATAAAATAGGATACCAATTATGTGTTGTCATCGCTCTAAATTATGGAATTTGTCACTATAGCTTTCAAGCATTTTTTTAAAAGAAAATTGCTCTAAGAAATCTAAATTCTATTTTTATGCTTTCCATTAAGCAGAACTGCTTTATAAGTTTGATCAAACTTTTATATTTGTACTCTCAGAAATCATAATATAGGTGAAGAGTTATATCTTTTAATAACCTAATGTACAGCATTATATATTTATGAAGTTGAGTTCATTTTTCAGATTAAAAATGCAAGCAATTGAATATCAGAATAATTACACTTAATGAGTCGAGTATTTTTAATTGGGAGACATTAAATCTTGATATTGAAGCTTTTGACTTTCTAAAAGCCTTATAGAAAAGACCGTAGATAAAACTAAGATTAACTCTGGTTATTTCCGTCTCAAGGACCTCATTAGCCAATGCTTGAAAAGTTGTTCGACAAATTTGGTTCATTTTAGGAAGAAAAGTTTCTTTCCTTAGCTTTAATCTGAAGTAATGAATGTTTAAAGAGAAAGCTGATTGAGTTCGCGCAAATATCTACTTATACCCTTTCCTAATCCACACTCTTTTCTGATGTTTATTTTAACATCTTAATTTCTTTTTAAAATCTCCTTATTATTATTCATCCAATATTGGGCAGTCTTTTCATCGTTTCCGGGTGTTTTGTATATAAAATGTGATTAGGCGCACGAATTTATTAAACTTATTAATTAGATGACAGATCCTTTTGGGGTCATTTATTGTTATTTCAATTTGTGTAAGAACATAAAGGACACTTAACGTGCTAAAGTTTGTCCAAGTGACATTTATCTTTGAAATTAATTGCTATTTGACTTCATTACAGATATAAATAACAAAACTTCTGCAATTTGTAGCACAACTCAGACATGTCATGGTATGTGAAGAGGTTAATGCAGTGGTGGAGGCCCCACATTGGAAATTTCATTGTTTAACCCTTTCGCGTTCATTGGTGTCGCAGTGAAATCACACATTGAGCATTTGTTTACTGCGCATGGGCGAAACGTAGCGTAATTTTTCTTTCATAACTTAAGAACAAGATATGTAGGCCAATTTATATAAAAATTCCAGTTCAGTGCCGTTAGTATTCACAAAAATATCGGCATTGAAAGAGTTAAATTGCTTTTGATCTCTAAGAGAAACAAAATGATGAGGGTTCTTGCACAAATTGATATTTTTTAAAATTGAATCTTCGAAAGTAATATTGAATTTTATGAAGGATGGATATCCTGAATACTCACGTATCCTTATAAATTAAATGCATAATTTTAAATTGCCTTTCGATGATAAAGCATTCGGAGGAAAAATGGCCCGTTACCGTTCATTGGCTTCACTGTGAAACCACAAATTTCTTGAAAATAAAAAAATGCTGATATGATAATTTTTTTCCCTTACATGTTTATGATCAGCTACATGTCTAATACTCATAATTGAAACACATTTCGTAATTTTCAAAATGGAACGTGTAGTGAACTTGAAAGAGTTATGGGGAAATTCAAAAATAGACTCGTCCAGAGTTTATGGGGAAATTCAAAAATAGACTCGTCCAGAGTTTAAAAGGAACCTTCTACTGGTAATTTAACTAGTATTATATGATTGTCAGGTTGAAACGGCATATGTTTCTTCAGGATCTTTTCAAAAATGTATAAGAAAAATTTTTAAATCTTCGCAACCTTTTGAAAAAAATGAAAAATGATGAGCTTAAGAAAATTTATTATCATTAAAATTATATCATACCTGAATTTCAGTTCTCCATTATATGTATTGAAAAGTTACTTACTGTGTTTCCCAAAATTTCGTAGTGATTTCTACCTAAAACCTATAATTTAAGTTTCTTCAGTAAACAATTCAATTTTTGAATATTATGTATTGTAAGGTCTTAGCCCAGTGATACTGGGGTCCGATCAGAGATCAACAATGAGATCGCGAGAGTCAAAATGTTTGTAATTGGACTTAATCGCAGTTATCAGGGTTAGTCACTCGTAAACAATCGATCGGCAATCGATTCAGGAAACTGATAAAGTTCAGTCAATGGATTTCAACTCAGGGAGTGTTCAGTACTTTCCGATGGCCGGAAGAATAAATTGAGGTAAATAAATGCTCAATTAAACGAAGTAAACCACCAAAGGGTTATGCAAGTTACCGAGGTCTGTATTTATCAGCGAGGTATACAAACGCTCGCTACCTTTCCAGCAATTCTCCAAAGGAATGCTATGATGCGTTTTTGCATCTCGCCAAAGGAGCTAGTCTCGCCAAAAGGGATGGATAAAATTTTACGGGGTCAAAACGCCCGTAAACAAGTCCAAAATCTCGAGAGTTCAGATTCTGACTTTCAATCTTCATCAATCATCCGATCTCGAATCCCTCTCTCTCTCTTCGTTTTCATCTCTTTAACCCCTCACGTCAAGCCCTCTGAGGCGTGGCCGAAATGTTAAGTCTCATGATTTGTCCGGTTGCTGACCACAACTTCCAACCACAAGCATCCACTTCCCTTCCAGGTGCATCATTGGAAGAAGGTCGAAACGTAACTGTTTCTTTGTCGGCACCTTGTGGGGTCTTCGAACAGTCGAACTCGGTGAGGTCCTTTCAACTCCCTGGGATTATGTAACCGGGGTTGGATTTTATGACTCTGGATAACATCACACTCTTTCTCTTCGATGCCTTAGGGAGTTCGTAGGTGGTCCGTTCTTGTGGGAAAACAGAGCAAAGGGGAAACCTCACAGTATATGTTACATAGGGGACATAAGAATTTTCGAAAGTCTCAGATGGGGAATGGCACAAAAAAAAGTTTGGGACACATTGGGTTAATGTCTTTCAAGTGAATTTAGTTGTGGATTACTACTTACTGTGTTCTTGCACTTACTGAGTTTCTCAACAATTTCCTAGTGATTTCTTCCTAAAACCTATAATTTAAGTTTCTTCAGCGAACAATTCAATTTTTGAATATTGAATATTATGTATATGTTACATAGGGGGCATAAGAATTTTCGAAAGGCTCAGATGGGGCATGGCACAAAAAAGTTTGGGAAACATTGGGTTAATGTCTTTCAAGTGAATTTAGTTGTAGATTACTGTAAGTCTTAGTTTCTTTGCTCGCTATTCCATTCTTGCCATCTTGAGCGACCAGTCGGAAATTATAAATGGGAATCTTTTGGGAAGGTGATTAACATCTTTTCTCGATCTGCAATTCGTGCATACTCTAAAACTTTTATAGAAAAAAATATATGGTTAAGGGGAGTTGGAACCGTTAACCCTAATCCTGTTACTTCAATGTATCTTTTCTCAAAATTTGTTATAGATTCATATTTGAATTTTTTTACACAAGTAAAGCACATCTTTCTCATTATACTGAAATGATTGTTTGCAAAAAATTGAAGAATTTATTTTTACAAATTTGTTTGTGTCAAAACAAAAAATGAGAAATTAGCCATTTCAATGTACCTTTTCTTAAAATCTGTTGTAGATACATGTTTGAAACTTTTTATACAAGTAAAGTACAACATTCTTATTATACTGAAATGAGCTTTTGGTTAATTTGTAGTTTTTTACAAAATATTTAATTAGACAGTGAAATTTTACCCTATTTTGACACAAAAAAAAAATTCAAAAAATAAAGTTATGAGTTTTTTTTAAAAGCTCATTTCAGTATAATGAGAAAGGTGTTCTTTATATCTAAAAAATTTCAAATATGTATCTATAACAGATTTTGAGGAAAGGTACATCGAAATGGTCAATTTCACATTTTTGGTTTTGACACAAAAAAAATGTAGCAAATAAAGTTTCTAATTTTAAAAAAATCATTTCAGTATAATGAGAAATATGTACTTTGCTTGTATAAAAAGCTCCAAGCATGAATCTTTAACAGATTTTGAGAAAAGATACATTGAAGTAACAGGGTTAGAGTTAACGGACTTAGGGTTCAAGCTCCCCTTCAAAAGTACAATGCACATATTTGTAATTCATATCTAAATCACCTTGGTTTGAAGAATTCTCTGTCCGATGTATCTCAGTAACGGTCGCTGCACTGGCTCGAGTGCTGAGGCCGGAGACCTATAGCGGGGCATCCACCGCTTTTCAATCCGGAGACCTAAAGCGGGGCATTCACCTCTGTTCAATCCGGAGACTTAAAGCGGGGTTTTCACCGCTGTTCAATCCGGAGACCTAAAGCGGGGCATTCACCTCTGTTCAATACGGAGACCTAAAGCGGGGCATTCTCTCCTCTGTTCAATCTGGAGACCTAAAGCGGGCCATTCTCTCCTCTGTTCAATCCGGAAACCTAAAGCGGGGCATTCACCGCCGTTCAATTCCGAGATTTTTGGAACACGGGGAGGGAAAACCATTCGTCAGTGTGAGAAACCGATGAAAATTGGCACAAATGGATTGGATGTTTGGAATTCCGAATAGTTTGAAGTCTGATTAGAATGGACGGATGGCCTTTTGAGGATATCGCTGCGAGGGTAGCGGGAAAACAAAAGGTTCTGCCTAGATTGGTGCCCCGCGACGAGGCCAGATCATGTTGCAACTAAAATCGGAACTCCTCCATGTGGGGTAGGAGGAGAAGTGGGTGGGAGTAACTCTGGGACTTTGAACCTTCTCAAACAAGGTGTATCTAAACAAACTTTAGAGCCTCCGTGAATGACGTGCCTAATCTTTCGAATTTAATACTTTAACACCACACCGCCGTCTCTAGAGCTCATGTGGCTCCTATCCGAGTTGGTATATATGTAGGTGGACTTTATTGAGTTGCAAAAAAAATGCAGCAAGAGAAGAATGACAAATGAAGAAATTACAAAGCTGGTCTTAACGCATAGAATTGGCAACAAAATGAAGGAATATATACAATATCTTGAATAACACGGTGCGAATGAAAGAAAATTGATGAATGTAGATGATGACGAACAACACGAGGAAGCTTACATCGATGCACATGTTTGTAGTAACGCATAAGGGATGGGGAGCCATTGCGCGTTAATTGTGGAATACAAGGAATAGGAAGATTACTATTAAAGAATTATGAGAAACGAAGGACATAGTATATTCAGTGTATTGAATGCAGGATAAGTTAGAGTTATTGTACAAAGGCGTACTTATTCCAATCGCATTACGTTCTCATTGTCTATTATGAATTTAATCATGTTTATTATTCCTTTTCTTGAATTCGGATTCTCCAGGGCTCTTTGGTACCGCACACTCTCCAGTGAAGTAGAAGGTTTCATATGGGAAAAAACAGGTCTTGTGATAGCCTAATCTTCTCTTGAATGCCCAGTTTAATATCCATCCCCGGCCAAGGCCAAACCCATCCCGAAGGATGCACGCACTATCACCGGTAGAGGAGAAGCCCAAGCCATTATTATACCCTCCAGGGAAGCGAGATCCCGTTTACTTATCCGGATGCTTCTCGTCCTCGTACTCGTGGTGTCCCCCAGTGGAATTACACATATTTTTGCATCAGAGGTAAACTCTCTTAAGTGACATTTTAGTATTTCACAGGAGATATAAAAGGAGTTCCAGGGCGAGATCTATTGCAATGGGCATCTTATTTTTTGGGAGCGGTAATCTTTTTCCACCTATAGCTGCAGCACTTTACCCATTCATAATGCAAATACGAGAAAAACATAAAATTCCGCAAAATTGGACCTCAGGGCTATTATCTGCACCTGAGATATCGTTTATCACTCAGGTACAGATATAGCTCTGTAAAGAAACGCATGCCCGCGCACTAAAGAAGAGACAGAATCAGTAGAATCATGCTAGTCAAATTCAAATTCAAATGCCCTAGGCGACCCCACTTACCAAAAATGGTTTGAAGCAGAAAGGGCCGCCGGGGAAAAGGGGCACCCCCAAAGCACGCTGAGGACAGCGGGCCCCGGCCCCACGGGCAAGATTTATTGAGTCAAATTCAAGCAATACAAACTTTGCCCCAAAACAGGGGCAGACTACTAAAAACATAGAAAAAGTCGTAACATGAAAAAAAAAGAAAGGACATACACAAGGTGCTGGACACAAACGTCAGACAAACTGCGCCACATGGCGGAAATATATATGATAGTGAAATACAAACTACGCCCAGGGTGGAAATGAAAATGTTACATTGAAGAGTACATACTACGCCACTGGGCGGAATGAGCATGAATTTAAAATGAGAACCCCTTCCCGAAGTACGGAGGTCATAGTAATGTAAAAATATTAAAATACACAGAATAAAATATTACAGCAGCCTGAAATGTGGCGATCGAACTCTGAACGATGACGAAGGTGAAGAGATAAAATCTGGTTTATGGCAAACTAAAAAGATTCAGTTCAAATGATGTCATGGTTATGAAAATTGGTTTGAATGATGGCATAGCTAAATAATTTTACTTTGGTTGATGGCAAAGCTGAGTAATAAGTCTGGTTTATGGCAGAGAGCACAAAAGGGGCCGGAGGCGGTGGGAAGTGCCCCAACGCGTGCTAATATTTTTTTCCCCAGTCCTGTGTTCTGATGTTAAAATGGGAAAAAATTTTCAGTCAGAACTCATTACCTAGAAACATCTTGTCTCTTCAGGAGAATACCTGGTACTATGCATGTCAATACAGGGTGTCCACACTTATCGTGGTCCAATAGCTAATTTCTAAACGTTTACAGATAGACATATAGTACCAATTTCAAAAATGCTTTAAATTAAGGGAAAAATTACAATATATGTTTCTTGAGTGAATAAATACATTCCTGGAAAAAGTTACGAAATCTAACTTTTTATACAGTCCCCCTGTTCCATCTATCATATTTAGAAAAATGTTCTTGACACTCTAACATTTTAAACAAAAAAGGCCCACACTTCTGCGGCTAAAACTGACCGAGTTATCGCTGACTTAGACCACTTTACACCATTTCGATCGATGTCTTGAAGACGGTCCACTAATCAATGCGCAGCACTTGATCGATGAGGCCGCCGATTGGTTAAAAATAATGAAATGCAAAGCTCCATAACTCGCTCTATTTTAGTCGCAGAAGAGTAAAACTTTTTTGTTTAAAATGTTAGAGTGTCAAGAATATTTTATTACATATGACTGATAGGACCGGCGGAGTGTATAAGAAGTTAGAATTCGTAACTCTTTCAGAAATATATTTAGTGACTCAAAAAGCATAAAACATATTTCTTCCCTTTTTTAAAAGCATTTTTCCAATTGGAAATATATGTCTATCACTAGCGGTTTAGAAATTAGCTATAGGACCACGATAAGTGTGGACACCCTGTGTATTTAAAATAAATCACTGGACCGATTTCGAGAACTTTTATTTTATATGAAAGCTTATGACTTCTAGACATGTCATCAATGGTCGCTGCTCCCATTTTCCTCCATTTTCGAGAGAAATAAAACAAATAAATCTCAAATGCATATTCTTTATGGGGGAAAAAAACTTAACAGAGTTCCCCAAACCCAACTTTTGGACCAATTCGACAATTTTTATTTCATATGAAAACTTATGACGTATAGATATGTCATCAATGGCAGCCTTCCCCCACCACACTCCATTTTCGAGAGAAATCGAAAAATCAAACTTTGGCAGAGTCCCCCAGCTTCTACAATCGCCAATACGCCAATTTATTTCGCGAAGTTCCGAGCAAATCTACAGGTTATTAATATAGAGGACCAACAGCTGGTCGCCGAAGGCGTCTAGTTCTGTATTATTTACCGAATGCACTATTTTTTCAATATTTTTTTCAGGCCTTGCTACCTGACTCCCTATCTCGTGGGCGAAGGTTTGAGCGGTCTGGTGCCCAGCCTGGTGGCCATTGCCCAGGGCATCGAGAATCCCGAATGCGTGAACGTGACCGAGACTACTTTCTCGCCAGAAATAGGGGGCAACGTGACCACTGAGGTCCTGATGCCCCGCATCAAGGAACCTCGGTTCTCGCCGGAGTGGTTCTTTGTCATCCTACTCGCCATGGTGCTCTTCAGCTGGCTGGCATTCATCCTGCTGGACAAACTGCCCTTCTGTCAGAAGGAGAAGGTGATTTTTCTCTCTCTTTTTTAAGTTGAATGATATTATATCACATTACATTACACCACCTGCATCCCAGTGTTTAGAGCCATTTGGCTTCTTTCCGGTTTGGATGGATGGAGGCGAATTTTTTTTAGAAAGGACAAAAACAAATAATAATGAAAAAAGAAACATACACTGGACAGAACAACATAGAAAACAAAATAAAATGGAAAAAAATAAAAATACGTAGAGGGAAAAAAATTCATTCTCCTTCTGGCAGAGGGCATTCATCCTGCTGGACAAACTGCCCTTCTGTCAGAAGGAGAAGGTGATTTTTCTCTCTCTTTTTTAAGTTGAATGATATTATATCACATTACATTACACCACCTGCATCCCCTGTTTAGAGCCATTTGGCTTCTTTCCGGTTTGGATGGATGGAGGCGAATTGTTTTTAGAAAGGACAAAAACAAATAATAATGAAAAAAGAAACATAAAATGGACAGAACAACATAGAAAACAAAACAAAATGGAAAAAAATAAAAATACGTAGAGGGAAAAAAATAAGAGTCATAAGTTGTCGGATGTGTGTGTCAGTCTGGGTGGATGCGTGCTCAATGATTCTCCTCTACAATGAGATTGTTCTCATCTCATATGAAGCGCATTAGGAGTCGGGTTCTTGATAAGTTATTCGTGAGAACGTTTTTCAACCACTGTAATTTAAGTGACACTGTAGGAGTTTGGAAATGCCAGGAGAGGATAAACAGACATTTTGTGGCATAGTGCATTGGATCTCCTTTCTCTCCGCACGAGCATTTGTCATGTGTTCGAAGATTGAAGCGATGAAGGTATGAAGGGAAGGGCCAGTGTCCTGTAACGAACATTAGCTGTTCTCTATTCCATCCTACTGGCTTTTTTGAGACCTTAGACACTATATCGTGTGTACTGCGGCCAGTTTCTCCGTTATCCCAGTTGTCTTGCCAGTTGCTTAAAGCAGCTGACCTTATCTCAGATTTCAGATAGGAAAGTGGCTTAGGGAGAAAGATTGGTGATGGCGTTTTTGGCTAATTGGTCTGCGCATTCATTGCTTAAATAACCGACGTGGGCTTTAAGCCATCTCAGGTGAAGAATGATATTATAGCGTTATTAAACGTCTCGTCAAAGAAGCACTTGGAACAATAATAAGGGGGTCAGTTTAAGGCTTCTTAAAGGCTACATCAGTCGGCCGCGTTGTACAAGCAGGTTCCGGCTTGAACGGAACATTCCCACTTTCCAAAAGTTTGCAGTGAAGTCACGCATTGAAGCAACCGGTCAGACGGGATTTTGGTCATCGCGGAGTGTATTCAACCGTCTTTAAAATAAATGCGATAGTTACGGAAAACTGTTAGCGGCGAAAATTCAAACTAATCTATTGCGACTTTGACTATGACGTAGTTCGCCAAGAATGCCGTAGTGACCTAGTCTGTCGCTGCCGTGTACATTTTTAAACCGGTTGAATACAGTCACTATAAACTTTGGAGAGTGGCAATGTTTCTTTCAAGCCGGGACCTGCTGGCACAACGCGACCGTCTGATATAGTCTTAAGACTTTTCACTTGTGATGTCCTTCACTGGTGGAAATGTTAGCGACCACATTATTTTTCAATTAGTTTTGCAGCGACACCAAAGTTGGACGGTATACAAGAAAATGAAATGTTAACTAATGTCAGCTGTCAAATTAATTCAAAATGGTACTTAGAAAAATAAATTTTGTAACCCAAGGTGATGCTTTTAACTAGTTTTGTAACAAATGTCGGGAAATCAGGAGAAAAAAGGTGTGTCAGAGTTTTCGAGACCCCAAAAGTTGTCTCTGCGACGCCTTCTCTTGAGGTTGACCAACAGTTCAAGAATTCCTGGTTTAGATCAAGGCTTCTTTAACTTTTTTTTACTCGCTACCGCGCGCGCGCGCTTTTAAGGTGTAAAAAAAAAATATCACAACACAAATGTAGTCGATTTTTTTTCGATCCCTAAATTGAAAAATAAATACATTAATTAATCATAAATAAAAAGAAATAGCATTTAAAATAGCTATTTAGCAAGTGTTCGCGAAATGTTTAAAAAAATGTTTTTCTTGATTATTTTTGCTGAGGCATATTGAAAAACCTGAAAAAAAGGCCTTGGGAAATTTTCCAAGGCTACAATATTATGACACAGATTGGAATTTTAATGAAGTGTTACGCTAAATTTCACCCATCTGGTTCTCTGAGCTTTTGAGCTATCGTGTTCGCATATAAATGGACAGAAATAATTCTAAGAATGTTTTATTTGGAGGGAAATTTCAAACGGAGAAATTAATCAAAATTCTAACATAGAATATTTTGGGGACAGCAATACTTTCTCTTTATATGCTTTTTAAACGAGAAATATAGAAACAAAATTGAATTAACGAAGCTGTTACTATCGATTTATGATAAAATCGTGTTATAAACTTAAATATGTGACTGTGGCTTGATCATGATACATATTGTTACAAAAATCGTTCTGTGGGTGTATGGTGTAAAAAGCCGAACACACAGGATAATGGAGAATGGAGGTTTATTCACAAATATGCAGGAAAACACGTAACACAGGTAACAGGAAACAATAGATCTTGTACCGGTTAGCAACACAAACAGACAACAATTCACAGGAAATAACAGTTCAGCAGTTTGAGATTTAGCAACTCAAACTGTCAGCAAATAACTAATAACGACAATAAGAGCACTTTCAATAGCGTTCAGCTCACCGGTTCGCACTGCAGGCGAAACTCCAAAGTCGTTCCAGTCTATCAACATTCTCCTCTCTGATCCAAGCGCAGCCCTTATATACTCCCCCGACAGGCCGTGACGTCAAATGATGTTTTCTCGTACATTCAAACGTATTTTCTTTCCTAATAGAGATATCGAGAAAACAGTCGCATTTTCTGGAATCATCGATTTGTCGCCAAGATCGCCAAATTTGCGCCAAGTCACCAAAATGGTCGCCAAGTTCTTCGGCACTGTTATGGAGACGCATATTCCCATACCCTACTTGATTTCGAGTATGGAGGAAAATTGAGCATTTTCATTGGTTCACTCCGCGGAGAAGGAGTGACGTCATTAAACTCGAACTTCGAATTTGCTTAGTTTGCTATTAGCTTTTCTTGGACCATTACTGAAATCCGAACTTTCGCTTTATTTAATCGAGTGCCTATTCTTTTCTTCTTTTTAACTCGCGATAAAGATGAATTTAAAAACTGTATCAAATTTACATGTTTATATCTAGGAAATATTTCCTTCGCATATTAGAAATTATTAAAAACTGTGATAATTATTATAATTGTGTAAAATTAATTAAATTTTTACTTTGAAAGTACAGGAAATAAATATTTTCTTTACATAAGAAAATATCAGAAATTATGTGAAAACTATATTTGTCATAAAAGTACTGTAACCTTTCTTTTAAATCCTGAAGATTGTGAAAAACTGTAGCATCTACCATATTTATTCAATAAAAAAATAATGAAAACAATTTTTTTCTTTAATTTAATATTACTGTTCAACTAATATCTACTTGCTTCACAGAAATATTTATAATTCCTAATTGAGTTTGAAATATAATCGTCTGCATCATTAAACTGAAATTCAATAAATAAAAAGTTATTGATATTAAATTACATCATTGCTTTATTTTCGTAACATCTTTTATAATATTGAATTTTATGTCTGAGGAGGGCAATAATATTTTTTCTAGTGTGATCATTTGTACTTGCCAACTATTATCAAACAAAGCGTTTAAAAAGAGGATGGGGCTGTCATAAATATTTTAATAAAAAGTGAAGTATTAATTGTGTAGGAATTCAAATCAAGAATTAAAAAATTCTTGTTATTCTGTAACTGGGAAATTAATATAGCTTTTAGAATAATGGCAATTAGAAATGAGAATAATTATAAGCCTCTTTGATATTAAAAGTTTAGCGTAATTTTAGATTTTTAGTCTTCGAATTTTGTTGAACTCTTCCTCCCCCATATTTTTTGCTGCTTGCATCTTCAACTCATTATTTTTAGTTTTGAAGTAATATTACTATTTAATTATTTCAGTGATAATTAAAGAACTCGATAAAACAGTTAAATGATAGAATTGAATATTTTTAATTTGAATATTGATAATGTGTAAAGATTCATAGTGGTGAGAAAAAAGGGATTAAGGGATTAATACTTTCAACATTACAATGTGTAACGGCTTATATTTGATTCACTACCATTTCTCAATTAATTTTTGGATTTAATCTGATGATTTGCATTTTTTTTCTGAACGAAAGAAAGTTTAGTGATAAAGAAATTTAACTGATTTTTTAGTTTCTCTATCCCTTGTATTCGAACATATTCATTTATACAACTTTGAGACTTTCAAAGCTAAAAATAAAACTAGCTGTGTGGCTCGGTGTTGCACGGGCTATTACGAATAATAGGATATTCCCGGACGGAGAGAATTAAGGTCACGTGAGACCTTGGGTTCCATATATTTTCATATGCCCCGCCTCTGTTTTTCTCTACAATCAACAAATATTGTCACTTACTTTCTTTAACAAATGTTACGAAGTTAAACATTTTAATACAAAAAAGAGAGAAAAAAAAGCATGGAAATGATTTTTTCCATTGTTAATAAATCTAAACACAGAAGCTCGCTCAAAAAAAAAATACCAAACTCCGTTAAATAAATAAAAAAAAATGCGACACGGGATGCGAAAACTAATAATAGGGAAAAAAAGAATCCGCCGTGAATGATTTCACCATGCTGCCAATAGATGGCAGCACGTCAATTCATTCATTTTGACGTTTTTAATTAATATTTTTTAACTAATTACAATTTCGGAATTTAAATAGTCGAAATGGATTCCTTGGATTATTTGCCATCTTTTGGTACTTACGGCTATTTTCAGGATTCAGTGGTTCGTGAGAAGATAGAAGGGCGTAGATACATATGTTTGTTTACCTTCGAATTTTAATAGGGTAGACAGGCAGTATAGGAATTAAATTGATTGCATTCCAAGAGTTGTGACTAGTTATATCCCTAAATGGAGCAAGAAATGCACGTAGGACAGTAAAAATAGCATTAAAAAGAATGAGACATTAAAGTACAATGATTTATGATGTTATTAATTTCGCCTGCCATTGAAAATGACTTGTAAATATATGTTTGAAAAAAGCGAACTTATTAGCGACTTAAATCCTCCAAATGCCTATTCATTTCCTTCAAAGTGAAAATAAGAATTTCAGCACACAATGAAATGCAACATCTTTATTACTAATTTACTTTGACAAAAAGGCAATGAACAACTTGCTATCTCACAAATATTTTATTTTTGTTAATTGCATACTTTATTATAAAATAAATTCATTTGTTAAAAATCTTTCATTAAAATGTTCTGTAAATTTACTGAACAGTAAAATTATTTCTGCGTTTAAGTACAGGAGACAGGAACATTATTTATATTATTCAAAACATTATTAAATAGAAAATTACAATTAGAAATAACTTAGATGACAAACAAATATATGTATATGTTGGACTGGGATACAAGTTCAAATACTATAGAAGATCAAAATCAAACTTCAACTCTTCTCGAAATGATGTAGGGAACAAAATACATAATGAATTAAAATATAGGTTAGAATACTACTAAACTCGGGAGATTAAAATTGATCTTCAACTCTCGTCGAAATAGGGTAGGGAACAATATATATGTCAGATTCGAGTTTGTGTTAAAATAAAATAAAAAATAAAGGATTAAATCGAATCAACTGATACTCGCGTCTTGATGTTTACTACTCCGCAATACGGTTTCAATTTAAATCGAATCAACTGATACTTGTGTCTTGATGTTTACTACTGCGCAATACGGTTTCAATATGCTAAGCAACAGCACGTATGACGTCTCGTAGGAGTGAGCCAATGAAATTGTTCGATTTCCCTCTATACTCGAAATCAAGTAGGGAATGGGAAAATGCGTACAGGCCCGGCCATCCCATACTTACCCCTGTAAAACTCTCTTCCCAAACTTAAGACTAATGAGGCAGGAAAGCAACATTACACTTTTGCAACAATATGAAAAAAAGGACAACTACAAGCGTCTCAGGATAATAATTTTTATCCTTTCTGAATTAATAGCAGTAAATAGACGCGTTTTGAAGAAAAACTACTTCTTATCTAATCCAGCTGTCAGTGACCTAAGCCAGCAAATAGAAGCGGTTTGAAAAAAAATTATTTGTTATCTAATCCAGCTGTCAGTGACGTAACCCATTGTGATACGGTTCTCTGGCATTGTGAAACTGAGCTGGCGTTGCATAAACACACTTTTAACCTTCGATGCTGTTATTGTATTCCAGTATTAAGGTCATTCGGAAACGTTTTCATTCATCAGATAAATGCACTCTGTTTAATTGATTAGAATAATGTTACGGAATTGTTTTGCATTGTGTTTAGGCTAATTAAAATCAGAATAGACAGGATCCATCCAGATATCAGAATATCAGAATCCAGGTTCCCTCTTTGTCTGATATTTAATTGTATCAATGTAACACAAATTGCAATTAAAGTAAACTCGTTAATGAAGTAAGTCAGCTCTAATGGAAAAATACTAATTTCATTTACATAAAAGATATTTGATATAAATTAAATTAAATTCTATCCCGGAGAGTAACAATGAATATAAAAAAGATAAAAATAGTTACAAACTTCTAATAGGCCAGAAAACGAACGAATGTTTTAGAGTTTCCGGAATTAATGCCCACTTTCCTCCCGTTTATTGAGTGACCCGAGTTGAGTTTATAAAATCGGTCTTTTTATCCAATTATGAAATTATCCTCACTTATTTTGTCCTTCAGCAAAGCTGGATGACTATTTTTTACAGAGAACTGCAGTGCCTTAAAATTCCTTGAAACACTCATCAGAACAATTCTTGAATTTATGGCTACAGAACAGTCAACTTACTCTCCCTATACAGCTTTTCCTATTACTTGATTAATTTACTAATAGTAAAAATTATTCCATTTAATCAGCAATCAATTATTAATTAATCTTAAATTATTAATAATTTTTAATTTAGTTATTAATTATTTAATAGTTATTATTCGTTTTCTAACTAATTTTCAGTCAAGAAATGCCAAATCTACTATTGTCCTATTTGTTAGAGCATCTAAGAATAGGAGCCTTAACAATGCATCGGAAACAACATGTTGAACTAAAAACTCTAGATAAAACGAAACTGATAATAGATGACTGATCTC
Organism: Araneus ventricosus; assembly: GCA_013235015.1. NCBI lineage: Eukaryota > Metazoa > Arthropoda > Arachnida > Araneae > Araneidae > Araneus > Araneus ventricosus. The sequence goes on from BGPR01010184.1 coordinate 20,732, forward strand.
CACACATTTCTTTGAGAAAAAAGTAAAATACTGAACCCGAAACATTAATAAAAAAATCTATAAAAAAAATCTGCGGTCTGAAAACGACCCCTGTTTGCAATAAATTAAGTAAAATCATTTGCAAGCAGGGTGAGTTAAAAATGAATGCTAAATGTGACTAATAGGACATGGGGACTGCATAAAACTGTAGACTTTGTAGTTTTTCAACAGTACATTTGTGCACTCAAGAAGAATAAAATATAACTATTTACGTCATTTAAAGCATTTTTTCAATTGGAAGTATATGCCTATCCCTAACAGTTTGAAAATAGGCTATTTGGTCCAGGGCCGTCTTAATAAATTTCAGCGCCCTCGACTAAAGAATTGCTTGGTGTAACTTCAATTTCTATGGCCTAAATTAATAGCTATCCAATGAAATAAATGAGGAGCAAAAAAAAAAAAAAATAAGTTGCCTGTTATCTGACTAAAACTTTACAATTTGGTAAAGCCGATCCTTTACCGATTTAAAATTATAATGAAATAAATTTTTGGTTTACAATAAAAATTAAAACAGAATATTAAATTTGTAGGCGCCTTTATAACAGTGGCGCCCCTGGACTGCAGCCGAATTAGACCATTGGATAAAATGACCCTCATTGGACCACATTTAGTGTGGACACCCTGTATAAATTAAATCAGTTAAAATTTAAGAGGCATAAGTTACGAAGGCTGAGTTCAGCATTTCGACCAGCTTTTTATTGTCATCTCTTAAACAATAACAGCTGTTTAAGTTCAAAATAAACTCCACCAACCAAAATAAATGCCTTCTTCTTCAAACCAAAGCCAAAACAGAAAAGATGTATGGGCTAGTAAGCTGTTTTTCCATAAAGCGATGGCAGCTTTAAGAGTTGCTGAAATGAGAAGAGATTCTTTATTGATTCATAACTCCATCAGTTTTCGACAGAAAGGATGAGAAATAATAGGTATGATGGACCACAAATAAGGACACAACTTTTACATTCAGCATAAAAAAACTTCATCATATATATATAATATAAATCCAAATATAACTAGTATATAATCATACAGAAATAAAGTAAACAAAACATATCAAGAATTAAATCCTATACTAAAAAGTCATTATTTGAACAATACATCAATTTTAAATAAAATCTAATAAATTAAAATTACTAAAGATACCATAAACAAAAAGTCAAGTTTAAGCATTATATGTCAACAAGTGTGAAAGAACTCTGTTGTTATTAAAAATAATGAAATAGGCAATCCAAGTAAATGGAGTTTTCAACAATTAATATAGCAGCTTGGCTGTGGACAAGCTTTAGCCAGGTTAAATTAATTTTGCTGTACAAACAATCCCTGTTACTATTGTTGTTGAAAAAACAAACAGGGTAATTTACCCTAAAATGAAAGAATTTAGAAAGAAAAGTCCTAACCCTAACAATAAAATATAACTGTATAGAAACGACTAAAATTCATGATAAAATGTGTAAATATCATAATATTGCACTAAGATATTGCACTAAATACAGTAAATATATAATTCAATAATATATATATATATATATCCATAGAGTATTCGTCTATCTTTTGACTTAGTTAAATTTTCGGAAAACAAATACGATTCGTTTATTCAAAGCAAATAAAATTTTAGAGTAAAAAAAAAGTTAAATGGCATTCTGGGATTGAATTCATCTTACTGTTTCTCCAGTCATTGCTTCATTCGTATTCGGAATGATGTACTTATTATCCCGATTCGTTTTATTATTTTTAAAATATATAGCTTTAAGTCAGTAAGAGTCATAGTAGTTTATAGTAATATAATTTTTTTAAGTGAACTCGTTTATTAATTTACTCGTTAATTAATAATTTTACTGAAAAGGCAGAGCCGATGACAATCATTATTTTTTACAATTATTTTCTAAGATTATAAATCAATTTCGTTTATTCAATATGCTGACATCTTTAACCATGATGCTTATGTTGATACCATTAACGTAGATGCCAAATTTAAAAAATGCAATTTTTTTTCTAAATAGAAAACAACATATAATTCTTTGCCTAGTGGAGAAGAAGCGGTTTGTTCGTTATGTCTGAGAAACGAATTTCGTTTCATCCACCACTTTTTAAAATTAATTATTTTATCATTATAAATCGTTTTACTTGTGACAGAAATATTCTAGTTAGAATTTTCAAGCAATCCTTCACTCTCCACTAATTTTGGATAAAGTTTAGCTGAAAAGAAGAATTCGAAAAAATGATTCCGCACCTTTTTCTCAAAATCGTTTTACCTTCCCGTATACCTCGCTAAGAACAGCTAACTTTCAAAATGTCAGAGGAATTTATTGATGTCAGAACTATTCCGACACCCTTAACTGACAGCTGACATGATTTTGACAGACCTGAAGTGACAGCCTAACTATAAGTAATTGATAAGTAACATCGTCAATTACTGGATTGCCGCTATCTAAATCGATGAGACTTTCGAATCTGTGAGAATTAAGAGCCAGTTTTTTTTAAAAATCGGGCAAACCAGGCAGTCTTGGATAGTTGACATTTTTGATTTTGTTGAAATTCTCAGGATATGTTCTTCATGTAAAACTATTAGACTCCTGTTTTTTTATTTTTCCAAAAAAAAAAAAAATTCTTATAGTTTTGGGGGTCGAAAATTGAAGATCGTCCATTATTTTAAGAACAACATACCATTTTACATAAGGCAATACTTTTTGTGCCAGGAGTGAACTATGGTATTGGCAATTATTTTGTGTTCTACTACTTCCACGCTAACTTTTAGGGCATAAAGAGTTATGGTTGACTCTTTGCACAAATGCCAAAGGTCATTCAAAATTCTACGGAAAAAGGCTTTTTTCTGAAACTTTGACCGTCAAAATCTTCTTGTGCCAACAGTGAACCACAAAAGTATATGCTTCAAAGAATAATGAGAAATACCGAAAAAGGGCAAGATACGTGTGGTTGGCTTTTGGAGTACAGAAATATTTGACCTTGAAATTGCGAAAAACACAAAATTGCATGATTTTAGAGGTCATTCACTGCTTGTGCCAAGAGTGACCAGGTATGAAATTAGCTGGAAAAGAAGCCTTAAGTATAGGACAAACAAAACCAATTCACAGATCTATGGTAACTTTTTCAATTTTTATATAATGCGGCTCTATACTTTGTGCTGAACATGTGTTTTCTGGCACTTGTTAAAAAGTGTCGATTGCTTTTATTTCAATATTTATTACTATTGTATGTAAAAATATTACATTAAAATTTCTTTAACTAACTGAATTGCTCTCTGAACATAATATACAATTAGAACAAATTGAAAATTGAGTACTGCAAATACTCATCGATTGATAATACCTCCTTTTAAACTCCTGTAAATACTATATTATACAATGCTATCTGTGTAGCAGACGAAATTGTCTTGTTTAAAGTAAATTATTTAACAGTTAAATTATTTATGTTGCAACAAAACATTATCAATTCTATTTACTTGTATATTTCTCATAACTTTATCAATATCAGCAGCACCTTAGACAAGGTGCGCTTAAGTTATAGTAAAAAACTTAAAGTATCCACAGGCAGAGCTCCCCTTGCAGCAAATGAGCCTAAAATCCTGGCAAATAATACCACAATTCTAAATGTGTTTCGAAGAGGACTGGCACTTTCAAATAGAAAATAGAATGTTTCTCTTACAAACAAAAACTACATATTTATAACATCTTTATGAAAGGAGAACAATCTGGTGTGAAATCTTCACCAGAAAATACAGTGAAGGGAATGAGACAACAGATAGATCCTACTGGAAGAAAATTATTTCAACCTTTTGAGTGCATGACTTCTTCACAAATCAGAAGCCTCTTCAGCAGGATGTCAGCTCTGCATAACGGTGGTACATTAAAACCACCAAGTTCAGGTCTGGAACTTGTTGATGACATTAATGAAGATTTATATGGCATCACTGAACAAGTGAGCAAACTTTTAAATTATATTTTATTATTATTTATTATTTATAGTATATTACATTACCATTATAAATTCGGTATGGCAGGATACATTAATTTATAATTTTATATCAGATATGAGTTATATATACATTACTTTCCCTTCTTTACAGAAGCTAGAACAACAAGAAGTGCAGAACTTGCTTATAACCCTTGAGCCGATCCGTGATGCGTAAACTCCAGTTAGCTGGATATAAACAAGAAAAGGATGATAAAGGGAAGAAGCGAAGTTTAACTATTTGTTCAACCACACTAAAAAGGATAAAAAGTATATATGATGTGAATAACGATAGTATCTCTACAGACAATTCTTTAGAAAACAATGAATCACACAAACAATGAACTCAACAATTAAGTCGAAGTGATTCCATTCAAAACATCAAAATAAAACCTCAAAACATATAAAGAGGAATTCAGGATCATTTGTATTTTACTGTGTTCTATGAATAGGACTTGTTTTGCATTGGTAAATTAAAAAAGATTGTAAGTGAAGACATACTTATGAAGTTCCTAGAAAAAGTCGCTGGTAATTTCCGCTGGCCAAAAAGAGATAAAAAAGAAAAGGTGAACATTAAATTCATTTTCTATTGACCTGTACAACTATATGGAAATGACCCATCTACTATGGGCATTGGTAAAATAATTATTGCTTATAAATGCTACAAGAAGAATCGCTTGGCAATATGGAAATAAGGACTTATTGTCAATCGATGAGTGTTTGCAGTACTCAATTTTCAACTTGGTCTAATTGTATATTATGGTCAGAGAGCAATTCAGTTAGTTAAAGAAATCTTAATGCAATATTTTTGCATAAAATAGTAATAAATATTGAAATAAAAGCAATCGACACTTTTTAATAAGTGCCAGAAAACACATGTTCAGCACGAAGTATAGAGCCACATTATATAAAAATTGAAAAAGTTACCATAGATCTGTGAATTGGTTTTATTTGTCCTATACTTAAGGCTTCTTTTTCAGATAATTTCATACCTGGTCATTCTTGGCACAAGCAGTGAATGACCTCTAAAATCATGCAATTTTGTGTTTTTCGCAATTTCAAGGTCAAATATTTCTGTACCCCAAAAGCCAACCACACATATCTTGCCCTTTTTCGGTATTTCTCATTAGTATGTATTCTTTGAAGCATATACCTTTGTAGTTCACTGTTGGCACAAGAAGATTTTGACGGTGAAAGTTTCAGAAAAAAGCCTTTTTCCGTAGAATTTTGAATGACCTTTGGCCTTTCTGCAAAGAGTCAACCATAAATCTTTATGCGCTAAAAGTCAGCGTGGAAGTAGTAGAACACAAAATAATTGCCAATGCCATGGTTCACTCCTGGCACAAAAAGTATTGCCTTATGTAGAATGGTATGTTTTTCTTAAAATAATGGACGATCTTCAATTTTGGACCCCCAAAACTATAGGAAATTTTTTTTTTGAAAAAATAAAAAAAAACACGTGTCTAATAGTTTTACATGAAGAACATATCCTGAAAATTTCAACAAAATCAAATATCAAATATCCAAGACTGCCTGATTCTTAAAAAAACTGGCTCTTAAACTGGTATATGACTCAAAAGTGAAGTCAGTATGGAATATTTTGATTTTATATGTTTTACTATTAGTCATTTTAAAGTTACAGTGAAACCCCGATTAACCGTCACTCATTTAAACGTCAGTTTTTGTTATCCGTTATCGTCTAAAAAGTAACCAGCGGGAGTGGCCTCCCCGAAACTTTCTCGTATACTTCTCAAAAAATTGTCATTTTCCCTCCCCCTGCGTGGATAAAAAATTCGAACCCACTGTAACCCAGAATGCAATGACTATCAGAGGGTTTTTCATTGTAGATTATAGCGATTGTAAAATATTTAGGTGAAGAATCAAATTCAAAGAGATGCGTATGTATTAAAACTTAGAATATTTATTTTCTATCGCATTCTAGGAAGCTCCGCTAATGCGAGGGCATGCGCAAACAAAAAGAAAACAGGAGAAAATGACCTCGTTAGCTATCGCTAAATAGCTTGCGCATGAGCAGAGATTGATTCCAGTACGCAAGCAAAAAAACTTGAATATGCAATTTGAACGCCTTTTTTTTAACCGATTGAAACGAAATTTGGGCACAGATCTATAATTAATGCTAGCAACCGTCATACCAACTTTTATTTATCAAAGCTTTATGAACTTTTATTTTAGGTTTTACGACTTAAAATGTATAGAAGTATGCAATTATATAGACCGACAGACAGTCAACTCTTTGACGGATTTGGCATGTTTTTCTGAAATTTAATTCAGAAGTTAAGGATATGATGACTGAAATAACTTTTGAAAGAAAATCGGCTTCGAATCAGTACCTTCGACTACCTAATTTGACCTTTTTGGGTTATGTTTTAGAAATTGCTTAGTTAGGTGGGAATTAAAGGACACAATTAAAGAGTTCATAGATCATTTGAGACGTTCATGAATTCCACGCAAATTTCAGCATGAAGGTATTAATAACATATATGAATAACTTAATTTATTAAATTAATTAAATAAATCGATTCCCATAAATACATTATTTGCCCACCGAACGAAAACAAATGGTATCAAACATGTTTTATTTGAAATTTAATTCAAAAGTTAAGGATATGACGCCTGAAATAACCTTTGAAAGTAAATCAGCCCGATTCTAAAAATGTGTTTTAAAGGAAAATTGCTACAATTGGAAAAACAGTTTCGGAATGGAAAAATCGAAGTCTTGATGCAATTGAAAATTTTAGTGCTTTTTGGAACAACTTTTATGCTTTCGACGCCTTTTATTTCTGATGATGCAATTTTTCCCGATACCTACTTATCGGAGTTTAAAAAGCTGTAAAATTTCGCACAATGCTTTTTGCGTGAAATTTTTCGCTATCCCATGGCAAACACAAGACATTTATTTTTCTCAACAACTGGTTTTAGTGCTCCAATTTACAGTTGTTCCTTAATTCATTTATATTTGGTATTTATGGATTTATATTTCATAACAAATACGAAACAAACATAGCAGAAATGCAAAAGCAACATATACAAAATAAACATTCAAAAAACAAAATGTCAAGAAAGAAATCTGCGGTAAGAAAAAGCCGAAAGTGGAATATATATATAAAAGGGGAAGATAAAATAATATAGAAAAATATAACACAAACGCAACGAATGCGCAAAAATGCTGCAATTCAAGAAGATTTGTGGAGAATATATCAATATCATGAAAGTCAAAAATATTAAAATAAAATGGAGAGACTGTAGTAAATCGGTAAAAGCGTATAGATGCTCATCAGGGTAAGTAAAATCTATACGAACCGTTAAAAAATTTAATGAAATCATAATGTTTTCTGCGAACAGTGTTGGCATACAGCTAAAAAACACTGTCCTTTACCCCGAACATTATGATAAACCAAGAATTTGAATGAAATACAATTAAAAGAAATGAAATTACTAACCTAACACTGAGAGATGCTACCAACGAGAGACGTGACAAAGGGAATAACTGAACGCGTCATGTAGTGACCGGATGTTTACGAAAATATCAAGTTACTTCTGAGGTTGGGGGAGTTTCGATGAAGATTAGGAAATATATTTCATAAATAGGATCATTCATAATAGGATTTCATTCATAGGATTTATATTTCATAAATTATTTTTGAGCTTTTCATTGATTTCTGGGCTTCATTTGTGGGAAGGAAGTAGAGAGTATTAAAACGAGATCAGCTTCAGGACACAGAATATGCGTTTCATACAGGTAATATTTGAGTGTTAATGAACGGTTACAAAGCAGCTCATTAACATTAACACTGAAAATCTCTAAAAATTTCCCTTTAACAGCGAAGAAGGCCGTTCTGAGGCGGTTAACTTCTTTTGAGGGGAGGTGAGGTTCTGAGATGACTTAGGAGATAAGCGCGGTAGGGGGTCAAATTATCCTTGCAAACTGCAGCCCATTTCCGTGCGCTTTAAGGGAAGGTTATAAAAGGGGGTAGTGTGATGTGGTAAATGATCACCCAGGTTGGGAGAGCCCAATTCATGTCGCTTCCTCCCAAAAGGTCCCAGTTTTAAAGGAGCTAGAAGAAAAAAGTCGCATCGGGTTTAAAGAGTTAAATACATGTAATACTAGGTGTCCATAAATTATTGTCGATTTTCCTTACATTATAACTCTTGATTAAAGAACACGACGATAAATATTGTTATTAAATGCAACTCAAAAACTCTTTTTAATGGCACAAATGAAGTTTAGTGATTTCTACATGACATCCATTCGTGGCATGGAAATTGAGTTAAATCTCGATGTGCCAGGTGCCACGAATGGCTACCATGTGCAAATTACTTAACTTTGTTTGTACTATTAACCCTTTCTCTACGCCACCACTGAACCGGTTTCCGCGCCAAAAGTGTAAAAGTTGTGCGTGGAAAGTCTTTGGTGTTTGCGTTCACATCCTACGCCTGAATAAGGCCACTTTGTCCTTGGAAGAAAAGGGATTTTTCTTTAAAACATTATAATCATAATTTCTACATACCTTTTAATTCTAATAATTATTGTTTAATTTTTATATATTGTATAACAGAAAGATTAATTAATATTCGAATGAATGCCACCGGCTACAGCCGGAACTCGTCTCTATTGTTTGTTTTGTGGATGCCGTCTACAGCCGGCCTTAGGAGGGATACGGCTAAAAAACCTTTTGAGTTGCAGATCAAGACAGGTTAGAAAACTTGGATTTTTAAGTCAATAAACCGATCTTTTTTGTATTTAATTATATCTCTGAAATCTTAAGAATATTTTATCCATGATTATTTAAGAAAATGTGAATATAAATACGAGCTATCTGCTTTTGAACTGAACATGAAAAACGGAAAAAGGCGTTTGCGCCGCTCGGTGGGATATGTAATATAATATTTATCGTTATGTTCATTAATCAGATATTATGAGGTAAGGATAACCCGATAATAATTTATGGACACTCTTATATTGAGGAAAATTCGGGCTTGTAATGGGCTGCTTATAGAAAATAATTAAATCCAATTGATTATTCCATTTTCTCTACACATTTCATGCAAATTGACATGAGATAAATTGAAGATTTGCTGCAAACTCTTGCAGCTACTTGACAAGACAAATCGTTATCAACAATGGAACTTCAACTGAAGCATATGTTAATGCAGGTGTCAATGGACGAGTTTTCTGTTTTGTTTATTTGCGGGAAACTAGGTTTTCCGCCGGGCCCATCAACTTCCGGTGATAATGAGAATCTTCAAAATTTAAACACTGTGTTTGAAGTTATTAATTAATGTTTAAAGTGGTGTTTTTTATTGTTATGCCTTAAGAATACTTTGAAAGTATTAAATTTAATGTTCCTATTGTTGTAGCGCTCAATGTTTACTCAAAATAAGATCCTAATTTTGTGGAAAGGTTGCCATATTTATTCTTTATCGCTCTTTTTGGCGACTTCCAAGGTTTCTCTGGCGGTTAACTTTTCTACCATATGATTTACATAATCACTGGCGGTTAAATTTTTAACCAAACAATTTAGCTAATTCCAATAGTTCCATTTAGAATTTAAATGCTTTAAGAGCTTTTTTAAACAGATTTAAAAAGAAAGAATTACACAATCTCACGGAAACCCAAGGTTACACGGAATTCAATGCTTTGTGTACTGATTCGAAGAACTGATTCGAATTTGGCTCTTTATACAGTTTCCAAATGGATTTGGCGATTGCTTAAATCGGAGGGTTACCGAAAAATGGTCCGTGAATCCAAAATAAACAAACCAGAAAACTCGTCCGTAGTCTTGATAAACTTTTTCTTAAATATGTGATAATGGCTTGTTAAATAGAATTAAAACAATTATAAACATTGACAAGACAAAGATTTTAATTATCATGAATTAAAATAGCAAAAATTAATTTCAAGTAAAACTGATGAAACCACACTTGGTAATAAAGGATGGAAAATAAAAGTTTCATTGCTGACTATATCAAAGAATCAACTCAACTTTACATTTGTATCTTTCCATTTCTGAATTTTTTTTGCAATCTAGCCAACGTTGATGGATGATAGCTGCGGTTGTGAATTAATCTTTCTGTAAATAATTTATTCCCATTTTTTTTCTTTCTGTAAACGAGTTCATTATTTTTATTTATTAATGAATATTATATATTTATAAATACAGTATGTCTAAACATCAGTCACAATTAATATTACATGTGAAAGATTCAGCATAAAGACAGAAAGATATAGTTAGATGAAGTAAAAATATTGAACACTGAATATAAATACAAGCAAAAAAGTAAAAATGTAAGTTAAATTTATAAAACCTTTTCCACGCGTTTCAACATTGTTTATATTTATGAAAAAACATATTTTACGCCTTTTTTTCTGGTTTTTAATTAAATTATAAATTCCTTCATACACTTTGTTTAACTGTTAATTAATGCATTTAGACTGCTGGTAAACCATTTATATTCCCAGAGGGTGCACATACGTAAAAAATCACTACCCCGGACAATTGAAATGCATATATGTAAAGAAATCTTTTATATCTCCTCAAATTCAATTATACAATGCATTAAGCACTTTTTGCATTCTTATTGGAAGTTTGTTGAAATGGGCAATCTGTGTTGCCAGTCATTCTTTGATTAAAAAAATCTTATTCTTTCCGCTGCGAGCTAAACGAACACAAGCAAACTTAATTCATCATAATAATGTGCATAAAAAAAACCAGAGAAAGCGAGCTGTAATCGAATTAACCTTTTGTGTTGGTAAATATTGAATAAACCTGCTTTCGTCTGTTAACAGTCTGCAGAATATTCGCATAAATTAATTAGAAAATAAAAGTCGGCAACGAGAGCAGCTCAGGGGAAAATAAATACGATATTCGATTATGATTCAAAACTCGATAAACTTCGAACTTCTTTTACAAGTCGTTTGTAATGTATTCTAAGGTTCTAGAAAAGAGCAGGTGATGCAATTTTTCTTCGTTTGCTGAATTCGCTTCATTTACTGTTTATTTATTTAGATTACTTTTACGTTTTTTTCTTTGCATTTGCATCTAGCTCTCAAAAAAGGATAGAGAAAAAATGCATATTCACGGTAACCGTACCTTTTTTTTTCTGTTTAAATAGAATAAGATTAATGCGGATCATTAACTGTTGTATTTTTTTCGCCATTTTTTGTTCAATTAGCATATTAAATCCCTTTTAATTCGAAGTCCTGCATACGCACGTGTGAACAACATATTTTTTTAGGGTTGAAGATAAGGCTTTACTTGTCATATTATCTGAAGACCATGATGCATTAATAATCTAAGAACAAAACACTCCATATCGGTCTCCTATTTTAAGCGTTGAAGTATTTTTAAAGATAATTACTAAAGCTTTTATCGTAATCCCCCCCTAAAAAAATGGGTCATTTTCAATTTTGTATAAAAACGCTTAAACTGATGCATTGTTTAGGATTCAAAATTTTGAATATGAGGTCTATTCCTAGCCTTATCATTTCTCGCAGAAAGCCCAGTTTGCACAATGTGTTTTGAGGGAAATGCAGATTTTTTCCATGATTAATTTCGACAAAAAAAGTGGCATGTGCGTTTTTATAGTTCTTTTTAAAAAGAGTAAATAACCTGGCCTATGTGTGAAGGAAACTTTAAGAAATCTTACTACGCCCACTTCATTCCAAATAAGTGGGCGTAGTAGGTTGGTTCTTAACTTGATATTGTTTTTACTCTGGCGTACTCTTATCTGCAAATTACTTGATGCGAAAAATCATTACTCATAGAATGCAACGTTCCTTTGGACCTGGAACTAATAAGTTTGGCAGATAGTTACTTCCCGAGTAGTTGGTTCTTACTAAGAAAGCGTTTTTCAAATCTTTGATTAGGGTTTTAATTAATTTAAAATTAATTGAAATTTTTTCATTTTCCTTCAATAACTTCGGAGCTTATTATTCAGGGTGGCGACAGAACCGGGAAACCAGGGAAAAGTCAGGGAATTTTATCGATCCGGAAAAATCAGGGAAATTCGTAAAAAATATCTAAAAATCAGGAAAAATTAATAGTTATTTGTTACTTGAGTTATTGTCTATAAATTAGTATCTTATGTCTAGCATTATTTGTGATAATAAATGGAATTTTTTTAAGAAAAACTTATATTCATTTATAAAATAATAAGTTTTTGATTAGAGCAATTAATTTCTTATGATTTGTTAAAGAATAAAGATTAGAAGAAATATTTTGACAGTTTCTCTTGTTTAAATCTTTGCTAAAATATATATTATTAGGTAAGTATAATTATTCTATTTTTATATTTATGTTGCAACATATTATTCTGGTACTCATGTAAAGAGCACTAATTAGTTATTGAACAGTTTTAAAGTTTTGAACAAAGATCATAATAACTTGTACTGTTAATATAAGTTAATTTATGTTGCAAAGAGTAGTTTTAATGTTTCTTAGTATTCTTATGCAGTTTTAGAAGCAAAGTATTTTGTTAAAATTTCCAGTTTTTTTAACATATAAGAAATGTAATATTCCATTTTTTAAAATTTAAATTTCATAAAAATATATTGTTTTTCATATTAAATAACTGGTAAAAGTGTTTTTAATAATGTATATTGTACACATATAGTGATTCTGAGTAGGGAGGAAGACAGGTAACTAATATAATTAGTAGCCGTAAATCAGGTAAATGTTGAAAGTTTAGTCAGGGAAATCAGGGAAAAGACAGGGAATTTTTTGTAGCCACCCTGTAAGTTCAGGAAAAGAAATTTTGCTCCATTTTAAGATTAAAAAAAACTTTCCATATTTTATTTCCGTGCACTATCTCTATTTGGAGACAGACTTCACAATTTTAATTTGTAATCAAGTGACGAGACTAACGTCTGGTCCAGGACTCCCTTTCGAAACTAATATATCACACCAGGGGGAGAACACTTGATGTTCGACAGATTCAACGAGTACAAAGTCCGTATACGCAGCGAATCTTCCATGGAATCTGGTTTCGAGCCTGTGACCCTCTGGTCACGAAGTCGAGGCTTTGCCACGAGGCCAGTGGCGAATCCAGGATCGGGGGTGGGGGCTCAGGTCATAATTTTTTTTATCGCAGTAATTCATGTCAAACCTCATGGCTTATGTGAGCCAAAATATATTAACTTTACAGACAGTCCATGCACAGCAACTTACAACTGACAGCAACTTACCTGCTACAGACTTTACTCATCTGACAATTAGAATCATAAAGAAAACTACAACACTTCCGGTGATTTAATTCAAAACACAACAAAATAACTAGCCAAAAAATGTTTTCGACCGCGTCAGGGCTACAAGTAAAAGTGCAATGACTGAAAAAGTGGACACATTTTGCGAGCCTGTCAAGCCAGGAAGCAATGCTATCCCTTTTTACGGAGGGGTGGGGAGATTAAGAACACACAGCTGTAGTGATCTATACTTATAAAAGACAATGTTTGTGTGTGTGCGCGCGATGTCCAGACGAATCTATCGCACTTACAGCCATGACATTTGGCACAGAAGTAGACGTAATAGTGACTCAATGCACCTCGAAGACGGAATTTTAAAATTTAATCTAGAAAATTTTTTATTTAATGTTTTGTGTTGTTTTGGGTCATTTTCGGCACGTTTACGGCTGTAGTATCTTTTCTAATAATCGTTGAAAAACAATCAATGTTCCATCGGATAGAACAAACAAGTTTCGTGCTAATGAAGGTTGTTTTGAACTTCTAACGTAATTTACTGAATTTTGAGAAATTTTAAAAAATAGTCAGTTTTGCCGACGAAATTTTGTTTCCGTATTTAAATTTACTGCATCAACCGTTCTAAGAACGTTAACGTTTCATTTTTTTTGAGGTAATGAATGGAATATTTCCGCCTATTGAAAACAAGAACGGTTAAAATTGAAAGTTTGGTTGAATTTTAATTAATTTTTTTCTGAAGTGTTTAAAAAATTTTGCGTCATAATTTTCTCCTCATGGTTCTTCGTAATAAGGTCGCGGACGTATTTATCCAACATGCATTTCGTCGAAAGCTCAGAGAAAGAGCACGTGACGCCGTAACCCTTTTGTTGTCAACGCGTCCATAGAACATTTCTTTAAGTGGAAAATTCCATCTCTTTTTTCCCCCTTCTTCTCTGATACATTTTGTATGTATTTAAATACCACGGAAATTATGTTTGTCGTATTGTTCCATTTAAAATCGTTTAAAATTTCATTCGGCTTTCATTCTTTTACGATTTACCTGGTGTATAGGAATCAATCTTTTAAATCCTAAATTTATTTTTTCGAAAATATCGGTTTATTAGGTACTGTAACTTCAATTTGAAACAGTTTCGTTGAATGACTTTAATTAAAAGTATCTAATGCAAACAAATTAACTATTTTAAAGAGGATCCAAAGATTTTATGGCGTCAACCTGACTGAATTATAACTCCATTTTAGCGAGTGGACCAGCTGCTTGCTTTTACTCATTTTGAATTCTAATAGCATCGTTTGCTGTAAACTTTATCATTTCATTGTCTCCTTAAAAAAAAACCGTATCTTCAGTTAATGTCACTTTCGCGAAGAGAAATAAGCGGTCAAAATCAGTAATATGTGTATTTTTTGTATTGATTTTGTTTTCAAAAATTTATTTTATGTCATTGTGGGCTTTTAAAGAAAATTTTGTTGAAATTCTGCTACTGCTAGTTTTAAATAAAATTAAGAATTTTGATTTCTCTGTGGAGGGGGTCTACAGCGCCATAGCACCCCCCTCCGGAATCGCCACTGCATGAGGCCACAGCTACCATAAAAGATTTGCGGTTAAGGATATAGGAATTCAACGATTCAACGTGATTAACCCTTTGGTGCACGGCATTACATTTTTAGAAATATGATGAGAAAACATCATGAATGGGTTGAGTTTATTTTCTAGACACAGAATCTACAAAAAACCATTTTTTTAACAACTTACTTCATTCCGAGGGGGTTCGTCCCCCTTTGGGTAAAAGTAATTAATAGTAATAATAATGCAGTTAATGATAATAAAAATAATAATACAGAAAGGCAAAAT